>RJWM01008004.1:0-75122 GCA_004363535.1 Dasyprocta punctata | reverse complement strand
TAATTTACTTACATGAATTCTTACATCAAAATCTAGGTAGCCATCTTTTTATTGCCATTATTTTTATTCATCACAAATGATCTTAATTAAGATAGGGAGAAAATATTGATTTTTACACTTGTACTTTACACAGTGATTTAATTTACTAGTACTTTCACTAGATTCATTCAAAATTATTTCTTGAACACTAGTTATGTACATACACAATACAGTAATAATTAGTGCAGCTATGTTCCCCCCCACGGTAATTGTAATATATCAGGAACTTTGAATCTATAGTTATTATTTGTTATTTGACATTCAGAACTCCATGTTGTAGTGTTTGTAAGTATGATCATTCTAATCATATTTTTCCTAACATGCAAGATTTTGGTGGTTATTCTGCATGAAAAGAAATTTAAATTACATTATACTATGTCTTTTGTCAGTACAGAAAATGCTACAACTTGCAAATATTTGCAAATGTTCTACTTGCGCAAACAAAGTGCTTTTCTTATTTTAAAAAAGTGTTCTTCCTAATCTCCTTAAGAGATCATAATCAATTTTTAGATAGCAGATAATTTCTCAAAATGATAAATAGAAACCTAAAAACCATGACTTCAGTGCTGAATATGTGATTCAAATAAAATGTATGTCAAAATGAAGAAGAGGAAATAAACCTTGAGAAATTCAAGAAAAGCCCTTTGAAAGAGTTGGCTCTTTAGGTGTAGCCTGGGAGTCATTTAGCATGTGGCAAAAAAGAAAGAGGTAGAAGTTATGGCAGCAAAAGTGAAATGCGAAGTAGATATCACACGAATAGTAAAAAATAAATAAAAATCCTTTAAATGGGCAAAGTAAATAGGAACAGGGGTTCTGAAAGAGAAGGATTAAAAGAAGGTGAGCATGGCATAGATACATAGATATCTGCATTAATATATCTCGTACTGGCAACAGAGACTCTCTGACAGCCAAGGTGCTGCTTCTAGCATCTCTCATTTGATTCTCAAACAGTTTAACAAATCTGTGTTAGTAGAAGACTGACAAAGACTGCTGAGAGAGAAAGAAAATGACTGAATCTGAAACCAAGATGACCATAGAACTTCAATATGTCACAAATAGAAAGTACTATATACCTCCTTCATTTAAAGTGAAATTCTCAGAGACATCTATAAGTAGCAAAAAAAAAAAAAAAAAAAAAAAAAAAAAAAAAAAAAAAAAAAAAAAAAAAAAAAAAAGTCTGATTCCCTGAGCTTTTTTCCAACTATACTCCACAATTAGACTCTATGAGGAAAAAATGAGTTACCTGCTAGTTAGGAAATTGTGTTGATTTACTTATTATATTTAATACTTTATTTTAATTTACTTGCCTCCAGTCTTAATGCGTGGGTCTCATAGGTTAACGCTATCACAATATCCTATTAGAAAAGTTGAAGTTTCCTGAGGTTTAAACAAATCTATGCAGTAGTTTTGTACCAAACTTCTTCTTTTGACTCATTTCTTTAATTCATGCATAAGAAGGTTTAGTCAGCAAAGAAAATTCCACCCTAATTATGAAAGGAATTGATAAATGGAAGGTTGAAAGAATTTCCAAATCTGGATTTTATAGAATATTTACTTAACAAATATCTTTTGTGTTATTGAGTTAATGAAGAAATATGAAAGCAAGCATCTATCTTGGGTTCAGGGCTCATTAATACAAAGGCATCAATTCATCTAAAAATGAATATGAGTCCCTATTGGGCAGTAGAAACAAAGACTATTTAAGATTTTCAAGCTGCTCTTAGGTCATAGTATGAAAAAGAGGGCAGGATGTATTGCCATTTATCCAATAAACTCATTTGAATTTGAATGTGACGAAGTAAATTCATGTGACTCAAAATACAAATTCCAAACCTTGAATGTCTCCCTATAAATTCTCTGCTTTCCCAGAGCAGAAGACACCATGACATGAATGCCATGGGAGAAAAAGTTGGAAATAGAGTCATCTTGGCCACTGAGTAAGGAGGAATGATTTCATTTGTACAATTTAAATGAGAGGGAAGAGATTGCAAAATCTTGGTGGTCTGGGTGGGCTCAATGTGTCTGGTATCCATTAAGATCCAAAATTTACTCGAACTTGCGGATTAATTCTCCTGCAGGAACTGAAGCAAACCAATAGCAGCTGAAAGTTAATCAAGCACTGATCTCCCCCAATCCTTATAATCACAGCCAGCTGTGATTTCAAACCTTTGCACTGAGGTTCCCTGGGGCAGTCCGCCACAAGCCCTGGAGTAAGCACCCTCAACTTTTGAAGGGCAAGAAAGAAGTTAATAAAATAAAACTTAATGCCTTCAATCAAGGGGCTGAAGAATGGGATTGGGATGGTCCACACCTTTTTCTGTATTAATCTCTTCCCTCTTTCCCAGCTGCCCATCCCTAGAAAGCACATGATTTCTCCCGAATGTTTGCTAAGAATCATTTACTGAAAAGGGTAATACGGTTGGGAAGAGTTGGTTGTTTGTCCACCCAAGAATCTCTGCTTGTCTCATGAGAAGGGATTATTGGTAGGGTCTAAAGAAATTCTCACAATTTTTATAAGGATGACCATGGAAATTTCAAGTTTTTCTAATGTCATTCAAACAAAGATGAATATTGTTAGTCTAAGTTTAAAGAAGTGAAAACACATTTTGAGTCAAGGTATCTGAGTCCATCCAGTTACTCAGCTTTCAACGTTTTTTTTTTTTTTTTTTTTCACCAATAACAGAGGAGTTTTCCATAAGGTTAGAAAGTTGGCAATTTTATTTTCAGTTGATGTTGTAATAAACCAATAATACTAGGTAAAATGGTGTTGGTAAATCTATCTGCTTTTATGATGGTTGTTTGTTTGTTTGGGTGGTAGTTGAGATTGTTCTAGTGTCTTGTGCATGCTAGGCAAGCATTCCGCCACTTAGCTATATCCTCTACCCATTTTTTTTTTTTTTAATTTTAGGTCACCACCATCTATATATCCTGGTACCCATACCTTCTTATTTCGTATCAGTTCTCCTTCCCTGAGACTGAACATTCCTGAGTCACAAACTAGGGGTTTCTTTCTCTGCTAAGAAAAAAACCCAAAAACAAACAAACAAACAAACAAAAAACCTGAAAGTACTTGTATACTATACTCCTTTTTCAAGTATTTGTAACACTTTTAGACTTCTATCTCTCTCAAGATTTCCTGTTGTCATTTTTGGCCCATTTTTGAATTCGGACTGGTACAGAGACCTAAATACAAATAGCACTGATATTTCATTGTTTTAACCTTGGCATACCATGTTTTATCTATTACGCTGTATTTCATTTTGTTACTAAAATTGAATTTATCATCCCAGAAACAGCTCTATTTTGTTGTTGTTGTTGTTATTGTTTTAATTTAGCTCCAGTTCTAGCTTTCCTGGCATGCCCCATTTTCTCATATTTGACAAGAATTTCCAGCCGTGTTCAATTGACTTGCTCCATACTAAGTCGTCTTAGAAAGTTCTGGCCCACAGGGACTCTAACAATGTATGACCCAGAATTCATCAAGTAAACTTGAGTCCTTTTTAATCCTCCACTGCAATTGAGGATTAAATGAAGTCATAATTGATAAATTGATTTCTACTTATAAAAAGGAAGACTACATACTGTAATTGCACTGATTATGTTAGCATATTTGAACATACCTGTGAAGTGATTTGGATACCTCTGTAGAATCTTAACATTTAACTCACCCACTTATATGTTAATACCTCAGCTCATAAATGCTTCTGTTCATAAACAATTTGGTTTGCAAACCACAGCATTCAATAAAATTTTGCTTTTGTTCACAAACTCCACACTGGGAGACAAACACATCTGAGGCCATCTCCCCAGCACAAATACAAATGTAACCATCTTCACTCAAGTCATAAAACATCGAGTTTCAGAAATGAAGTATCACTGTAACTGTAATAACCAACGGAATCTATAAAGAATTGCAAGGATAGACTTATGTGATATAGAAATAAAGGCATGCTGCCATCCATGTATGGAAACTTCCAAAAATTACTTAATCATATACAAGTAATAAAGGAGAGATCGGTGAACCCATAATTTGCTGCATGTACTAAAGCTGATTAAATTGAAGTTACAGGGAAGATTGAACTCCAGCAGAACCACATCAAAATTACCTATCTGAAAACTGGAAAATTGGTGGAGACCATGGCAGGATGTGGCAACACTGGCCAGCCACATATTCAGCTACTTGCCAATATTTTGTTATGGACTCCAGCACCAGAGAATTGAAAGGGAGGATGGGACCCCACAGAGAGGCCTGCTTCTGCTTTTTATTTGATGCAAACAAAAATGGTAGGCAAAGTAAGGGGTTGACTGCACCTGTTCCTAATCATAGATGCTAGGCCTGACAGATAATGAGGGCAGTGCCCCAAGAATCTTTGATCACCACAAACACAAAAAAGCTATGTAATCTTCCAATACCTGACAAGCAGAGACACATGTGGATGAGTAGAAAGGAAGTAATCAAATACGTAGGAAAACAGCAGTCTCAAGTCGAGATGACAGATGAAACATATGTATGACCCTCCCTCTCTTCCCCAGATCCTATTCAAATGACAATAAAGATATTTGAAAACAGTGAATCTATGGAAGTAGTAAGAATGAAGGGTATTGGTAGCAATTCAAACTTTTGGAAACTTTCTTAAAAACAAACGTGTTATAAGCTAGGTAGATAAAGTTGAATAAAAGCAAAACCTGCAGCCCAAATGATGCTCCTTTCTTTAAAGTTCTAGAGGTGCCAGTTGCAAGCTTAGGTGTGGTTAGCACAGGGTTTGTGGCGGAGCTATGATGCAGTAGGTGGCAGGCCCATGGTAGGACAGCTAGAAGAGCTCCCTTTAGTTTCTTCAGGAATGAGAAGCCCGTGGCTATTCTATTGGTGAATCCCTGAAAACTGCTGTTCTGGCAGCAAGACTGGGGAGTTGAGCTGGAGTGTAGATATGGGCCTAAAAGAAAGAATAGAAATTGAGATACTTTTCCACTGTGAATAGGAGAAAAACAGAAAACAAAACAGCAACACCATCAGACAACAACTTTATAAAGAAAAAAAGTACACTAAAGAAGTCTAATACGGAGTCTCAAGGAATCTTATTGCAGCAATACTAAAACAGCACAAATCTGGTATCTACTGGAGGTCAGAAGTCTGAAGTGGGTTTTAGGGGGCTAAAACTCAGGCCTTAGCAGGGCTGTTCCCCTTCAGAGGCTTTAGGGGAGACTTTCCTTGCCTCTTCTTGTTTCTACTGGCTGAGAATGCATGCATTGGTTCATGACCTTGTTTTTTTCTATCTTCAAACATCTTCCAATCACTGCCAATAATCATTCGCTTCTTACTCTGATTTGTAAAGACCCTAGTGATTAAATTAGGCTAAATTCAGATTATCCAGCATAATCCTATGCCTCAAGATGTTGAATTTAAGTAACAAATTCTGTGTTCTTTCTTTTTCATATAGGCAATATCTCCACATATTTGAAGAATTAAGAAATATACATTTTTGACCAATGGGAGACATCATGATACATGTCATACTACATAAAGTAAATCTTAATCTGGAATATATTTTATGTGCCATGAACTATCTTTATGAATAGCACTGTAACAGTGAATAAAACAGGAAAGTCCTGGCCCTCATAAATTTATATTCTAGTATGAGGAGGAAAAAGACAGGTATTCCATTCTATTCTATTCTATTCTATTCTATTCTATTCTATTCTATTCTATTCTATTCTATTTTCTATTCCCTGTAATATATTATATAGATTTCTATGTCGAAACGTGTGTTCTACTGTATCAGACAGTGGCCATGATATGAATAAAATCAACTAATGTTTTAAGATAATTGTACAGTGTATTAGCTCAATCTACAAACTTCTGAGACCAATAGCAGATGATATTAATGATTCTTTGATGACAAGGGGCATAGTCTGGGACTTTCTTGGGCCAATTGCAAAGTATGTTAATTCCAGACATGTGTGTATGTGTATAACTGTATGTGTGCATGTGTGTGTGTGTGTGTGTGTGTGTGTGTGTATAGGAAGATAGCAGTTTTATACAGCACAGTCTGAGAAACGTCCATTGATTCACAAACTCTGGAACACTGTTCTGAAGAAAGAGAGATAATGTGCTCTATGTAAAGGAAGAAAATGTTACACATTGAAAGTGCTACACACAGTCTTAAAACAGGAAGCTCTTTAAAAGAGATTAAAAGCTACCTTCTACCAAGATCAGAAAAGTCGTAGTGAAGAGGCGTCATTTATATGGATTTGAATGATGAGAAGAAACCAGCCATGAAAATATCAAGGAAAATATGCCATGAGCTTTCCATTCTAATTGTAGATGGTGCTCCAATTGGACCAGCCCTCCTACAGATAACAGCTACAATTTCTGGACAAAATACAAAAACTAACCACCTAATTTTATGGTTTATGGCTAAACTGTCTCCCAAAGTGTCCCATGTAGACAGGCTGTGATTTTGGAAGGTGAATTGATTATGGTAGCTTATAGTTGATTTGCTGGTAGGGGGAGGAATCTGGTTGGAAGAGGTGGCCCACTGGGGACATGGCCTGGGTCTATCTCTTTCCTGATCCTCACTTGATCGCTGTCTCTCTACTTCTCTGTGGTGCCACAAGCTTTTTCTTCTATGCAAGCCCATCTACCATAGCTCCATCCTTTGAAGCCAGTTGACTATGGACTAAAACCACTACAAAGAGAAAGTCAAAATAAACCTTTCCTCCTTAGAGTTGTAGGAGTTGGGTATTGTTTTTGAGCAATGAGAAAGTAAATAAAATACCTGAGTACATGAGGAAACAACTCAAACAAAGAAAAATAAAGTAGAGGTTGTAATTAGGAGAAAGGAAATGCTATTCAAAGTTTTTCATGATCGTTATTTCTAGCCTGAGTTGGTCATGTATGTGGCACTGGTGACTAAAATTTCTATAGACAACCTATAGCAATTCTTGTTTGAGAGTCCAGAGGATAGAATTAGCATGTTTTATCAGAACTAAAAAGTGCAATTATAAACTAAATGTAGGATGATTGACAGCAAAAGTTGACATACCAAAAAAAGATATTTGTTTTTAATGTTTGGGATGTTGGCTTTTCCATCTTTCTCCATCTTTCTTACTAATAGAAAGTTCAGGGAATTTGAATAAACATCATATTTCCTAGGTAGCCTGCAGTTAGAGATCCCTACCTACTGAGTGTCAATTGGAGAGTATGACAGTGTCAACCACTGTCCTTAAAGAGAATGAGCCCTGAACTTTTCTCAACACATTTCTCTCTCACTCCCTGAAAAAAGCATGACAATACCAATTCACGTCCCTCTGGATTTTGTTCCTGTAAGAGAAAAACACACTTTTCATTTGTCAATATACTATCATTGGTATTGTCTTTGACACAAATAAAATTCAGTTTTTAATTAAATTCATTCTGAAATTTCCATGAATGCTTTTATTAAACCAATTACAAATGTTAAGGACAGCATTATTATTTATCTCCAAAAAAAACTGTGCTTTTGAAAAGGCTGGATTCCAGACAAGGTTAAGGTTCTACAGAAGTGCTACACTGAATTCATAAAAACACAGTTTGTTGTCTTCTAATATACCTGGTGTATGTTCCAACTGCCCTTAAAACTGTGCCAAAGTCACAAAATCTCTGCACTTTGGGAATAGTGTGTTTGTGTACATACTTTAAATGGAATGTAACATGAAAATCTCATATGCTACTTGTATGTGATTCTTCTTGACTAATGGCCCGAGTAGCAATTTAAACCAGTGCTTAGTAAGTCAATGTTTTCTGAGTATTGTGTAGCCAAATAAAAACAGGGGACAGTATGGTAGATCAGTGTGTAAGTAAAACTGTGATCTGAAACTATGATCAGAAAGCCTTGATTTTAGAGATATTCCTGTTTATCAAAGTAGTTCCACAGTTTCCACTGAAGAGTTCAGCAGTAATATAGAGTCATAAATATTAAACTTATAGAATAATAATATAATAAGATACTGCTTTACTTGTTTCATATGCTAAAATTTCATTATGTGTAAAATATATTTCCCTATGAGCAACTTGAAAATAATGGGACCACAATGGAATTCCTTAAAATCTTATCCAGTTTTTGCTGAACCAAAACAAGTGTTATGTAGAACAAGTCTGAAAAAATCACTATTGATGAAAAAATATTTTTATTGAATATTACAATAGTCACACAATGTTTACACATATACTTCAAATTGGGCTTCTTTTAAATCCACTTGAGATGCATAGAAAAGTTCCATACATATGTAAATAGTAGTATATTAAATCATATTGATTATACCAAATCTATAAAATGCAGGGCAGTTATATTGCATTACTTATAACATGATTAAAAAGAGTCATTTGTATGATTTAGTTAACCAACTAAATATACGATCTCTGTTTTCAAATTTTTGTCGCAAGTTGCCAAAACCTAGTTATTTCATTTAAGGAATCCTATAATTGTTCGCTAGATTCTTTTCCAGATTACCTCTAGCTGTATGCATGCTTCATAATGGCTGTTTCTATTTTGCGCAATTTGTTATTAATAACAGTCAAGTAGTCATGCTCCACACATAAATATCAGGATTATCAATAGTTAATCGTCATTTCATTGAAATCGATGGCCTTGCTTTTTCATGATAATAAGCTTCCTTTTAAATTGTTGGCAACTTGCTACATCTTTAGCAAATGAAAGCTAAAGCCTATTAGCCTAAATTACTTCCTCCTGGAAATGTTACAGCATTATATTTTATCTCATTTAAGTAAGTCTATACAGCTATAAGTATACTCCGGTGAACAAATGAAAGTCAAAGATAGGGTATGCATTTTTATTTCTCCCATTTTTGTCCTACATTGACATAATTTGGAAAGGAGATTAGAGTGTTTGAAGTATATTCTCTTGGTCAGTTCAAATATATTCCATTGCTGACTCCATCAATGCTAGTCTGAGGTTAAAAAATAAATACATGAATAAATCTCAAGTTGTACAGACCTTTTAAAATTACTGTCAGAGTGCGATCACATCTCAGTGATTGTGAAAGAATTAGAGCAGGGCTTGCCAAGCTTTACTAAAACACGAAAAAAGCAAGTCTACTGTTGTGCCAGTAAATAAAGCCAGAATGCTTTGTAGTTCCGTCTCAAAAACAGATTGTCTTTGATGATCCAGGGGAATTTAACTACTTGATTCTTTCCACTGAAAAGCATTACCTGTTTCTGTTCACTTTTTAAGATTCTTGCCAGCCTGATCATTTTTTTCATATGTAAAAAAGCTGCAAAGAAAGCAGTGGTAAAAAAAACCAATGATTGGTTGAAAAGTGCTGTATTCATAAAGTGGGAAATTTTGCTGCTTCACTGGTACCCACTAGTAATAAACATGCAATGAAAACTTTGAATGAAGAATGTTCTACATTGGAAATTCCAATCACCTCTCTAATCACTCATTCTGATTATTCATAGCAAGATATTTAAAACTGAGCAAGATCAAGTAATAATGTTAAATCTTAACATGTGGATCATTGGTAATTGGAAGACACATTCATGCTTTTTGGCAAGAAAATTAACCATTGTGTTTCAGATCTTTTCCCTCAGCCCTACTTCATTTGCACTTTGATTGATTCTTGCACTTCAGAATAAAGAGAAACTGTTCTGAAAACTGTGGAAATAGATAATAAAACTCAATGATTTTGTATTTGTCTGACCCTGAGACTTTTCTGGCTAATATAAAGAACAATCTATAAGATTGAATATGTTAAAATTGTATTTTGTTGACATGTATATAGTTCAGCTGCTTGTAGAGTATGCATGCAAAATGCAAATCTAGCAAAATATTCTTCACTAAATATCTTATCATAATGGTTATTTGATATCTGGGGACACTATTTAAAATAAAATACAGTTAATGTGTGCCTTGCATGTAGCACCATAATCCAGTTTTAAAGTGTGGTGAGAAGTGGAAAATTCTGGAAGGTAAATAGAAGGCCGTGAGGATTCTTTATCTTATAAACACATTGCATTTATTAAGTTATCATGGAGTTCTTAAATATAACTCTAGGAGGATTTTATACGCTCTTTCTTTTATTCCACTCTTCCATAGGATTTTATATTCTATACCCGAGTGCAGTTTCTGTAGAAGATGGTAGCCATTTTTGAATAAATCAAATTCAGAAGAAATTCAGGACAGACCAATAAGCTGACAGGAATAAATATATTCTTAAATTAAAGAATCATTCTACTTATAGAGTAATCCATGTTTTAAGAGGGAAGTCTATATTTTTATTTTGTCAAAATATGCCTTTAGTTTTTCTAAAAAGCATTTTTTTTTCTTTCAGAATAAAAAAAATGTCTGCCTCCATTTATTTCAGCGATGGGAAGATAATGAAGTAGAAGACAAAGTTTAAGCCAGGCATGGCAGTGTCTTGGAGGTAATCGTTTTTCACTAAACATACACACATAGCAGTGAAACATCCTTAAAATGTAAAACATCTTGTTTTTTTAATAACCCCTTGTGGTATGTTTTTACTTTAGCAATAATTGTATTTTCTTTTTTGCACATTTTATTTAACAACATTGCAGTCCCAGATAATCGGTTCCATGTGTTCAAGGCACTAGCAAAATGCCTAACGGAGAAACAATTAACTTTATTGGGCTCCTGTTATTGGCAGACACAGCCTTACGCCCTTACTTGCTCATGGTGCTGAGCCACATATGAGCTGCAAAGAATTTGGTGTCCTAAGTAATCACACAGCAACCTGAATTTAGAGCCAAGCTGTCATAAAAAAAAAAAAAAAGTCACGATCATGAGCTAGTAACAGAAGTTAAAATCCATGACAAGATCAGAAGATAAAGTTCACTTAAGAAAAAGTGCAATGATTAGTGTAGGGCATGTAGCCAATGGCTGATGAGAAGTCTGGCTTTTTGTAAAAGAAGAACACGCAGGCCGATTTGAGGCAAGCAGGAGCGCTGTGACTGTAATGTAAGCATGGCTCTGAGTAATAAGCACTGAAACAATGGTTAAATGCAGTTAAGTGCAAGGAGTAGCATAGTTAGGCTTTATCAAACATTAACACTTGTACTGCAGAGTCCATAAAATTCTAATTGGCCTCTTCTGCAGAAAGCAGCCCCAAGAGGTTCTTTATGCACAAAGCAGCTCTGACTCTTGCCATGAATGTTATGAGAAAATAAACTCTCCTAGCATAGCAGCCCTTGATTGGTTCAAGGAGTGATGCTTGGGCCACAGTAGTGTTGGGTGCATGGTAGGGCAATCACATCTGCAGTAACTCAGCCCAAAATTTTGCACTGCATTGGACAAACTGGCTTAAATTCTCTTATGAGACTTGAGTGTGGGAGATGCATCCCTTGAGCTATGAACCTATCCTAAAAACCTTAATCCAAAATAAATCTAAATTAAAGATCTGTTTCTCCATGAGGCACAGGATGCACTCTGGTTTTAAATCCTGGTCTTGAAAGTAAACTCAGAGTCTATGTGATTCTGTCTCTTACAATCAATTGCCATTGTTGTAGATAAGTCGGATAGTTCTCTTTTCTTTGAAAACCCACTGAATATACGCCATGTTTTCAAAGCATTTACCTGGGTCTTAGCAGAAAAAAAAAAACTGTTAATGAATGAAACATAATATAGAACATAAAGTCCATAGAGAAGAAATGAGACTCATTGATCCTGATATATATCTTGCTACAGCAACATAAAATATGAAACTACTTCCAGGGAAATTGTACAACTAAATGAAGACCAGCTTTCAAAGAGGAATAATGAAGTGTTGACAACACATTTCTTTACACTTTTGTTCTGAATTTTTCCTGTGGATGAGCACAATCAGCAGCCCACTTATACATAGTCTACCCCATTTTTGTAAAACATGAATAATCTCTTTGATTTTTTAAATGACATTTGTAAGCTATACTAGTGTTTCTGAAAATATGACCCTAATGACTCTGATATGCTTGGACATGATCCAAGGACTATTGCTTCTAATGCTGAAAGTAACCATTTTTTCCAATGTTAAAAAAAAAATATGGATGAAAACTTCTCAATATTGAACTTTTTTTTTTTCTTGAGTTCATCTTGAATCATTTGTACCTACCTTGTATGTATGTTTGAATCAAATGTGGTGGAATCATACTTTCAGAGTTATTGGGCACGCAGATTTCTCTTTTCATTTTTCTGATGTCAATATTCCATAATATTCAGAAATGAGACTTCCCAGTTGTCAACCATGGGAATATGAGGTTCAGATTATTCTTTAAGACAAAATCTGTTTCAGAAGAATACAGGGAGTTGATAGCCTCCAGTTGCCCCATCATGGATAGGATACTAATGCACACATTGGGGTGATAGAGCTGAGCCACTGTTTTGAATGCAGGCCTTCCCTTATGGGCCATCTTTCCTCTGGGTCCTCCACCCCATCAGTTCAACTAAGACTTTCTGAGAGTTATGCTGATGTCAGAGCTTCTTTCTATGACAACCTTAGTCTTTCTCTCTTTCTCTACTTTTACACATGTCAGACTTACGTCTACATCGTGTTAGTCTCTGCTTTTGAGCCTTCAAATGTATTCCTGCAGGAAATCTTTTTCATGTCTAATTCCATCTGCACTTTCTTAGTATCTCAAGTTATACTCCTATACTATGGTTTACTATTTATTAGTTTTAAGGATTACCCATCTGTAGCAGAGGTTCAAAAAAAGATAATACTGTCCACATAAGTAAGTAAGAATCACTTGAGAAATTAAACAGCAACAACAATAACCAAAATCACAACTTCAAAATGACCTAGTGGAGACTAAGTTTATCTTGCAAAGTGAGTGCTGTACAAGAAATGAAGGGGAATGCATATATATTTGAAAATGAAGAGTTGGAAAACAAATTACAGAAAGATTCATTGCATATGACTGAGGTAAAATTCTCTTATCAAATATTAAAATAACATGAGATTTTTTTTCTACTTCAACAGACTTCTCCAAAGTCACTTCTTCATTGATATTGCATGCTTTGATAATAAAAATAAACAGGTGTTTGTTCATTTTATGTGTTTGTAAACATCCATGCAGTTATAGTTACAAATGAAGTATCCCAAACACATAGTTAATGAACATATCTTAGTTCATGAACACTTAAATCTGTTTAAATAGTCTGCCATCAATGTCTGCTATGAAGCAAACTCACACGGTTATATCACCATGTTTAGAAGTCATTCTAATGACTTGGAGTCAGGGATCATAGTTTAGTATACTCTTTCCCCAACAACTCACATTTGGTTTTTTTTGCAGGTAAATCTCATCAAACACTATTCCTTTCTCAAACTACTTCACCCTCTATCTGGGAAAACGATCTTACTCAGACCCCTGTGATTCTTTCAACAGATGAAATATGCACTAAATCTGTCTCAAAATGAAGTGCCTAAACTAATTAAGCTAAAAATATCCTTAAATTCTCTTTGTTTGCTCTTGCAACCCACCGAAAGACACTTGAACTTTTTGCAGCCCCAGGAAAACAAGACTCTTTTCTTATCCTCAGGGTGATGTGAGAAGGGAAATTGATTTCATATTATATTTAGCACATCATTGATTCTGCCTCCCCTGTTGAGAGACCCTGTTAGGAAGAACAAAAGACATCACTTTTATGAACTGCCTATAACTCTATGTCTTTGTTAGATTATGGAAAAGTCTGCCAGTGTGGAAAGCTCAAATTCAGAGTGCTCAGTGAGGCTTGCCCAATGTGAGCCAGCTCAGTAAATCATATCTGACAGTTTTTTGTTAAAGAACTTTCTCCACACTCACTGCGTCCCCTGTGTTGGCCTCAGTATCTCGCTCTCACACCGTCCACACTGCTATTGGACCCATGTTGGTATTTACATGTGATGATTTCATGGTCCTCCCTAGCAGAGCTGTGGAATACTAACTAGCCTGGCTATGGACTGCACTCTTGGCAAATAACTAAGAGAGGGCTCAGAAGTCCTGTATTTGGATTATGTTTGGCAGTGGTGATTCAGATTGTTGCAATTATTTTGCACATCTCATTGAGAAAAGTTCAATGTGCAAAAAAGTGGTACTGTTTTCCATGCACCATGTCTACTAACTTTCCATACATGTAAATGCTGCATCCCTTTGCAGCATCCCTTTGCAGCAGAAGCCATTTCACTGTGTCTACTTTTATAAATTTCAATAGATTAGTTCATCAGTGACTCAAGGTAAGGTATCACCAGCTATTTTTAAGTCGACTAACAAGTAAAAATTATCCCCTTGAATCATGGCATGTTTTGCAGCCAAGAAGAGAGTGCCTTTGCCTCCACCAAATATGTGGAGAAAACGGCCATTCTGTGATTTCAGCCCTTCTTTTGGTCCCAACCCTCACCCTGGATACCTGTTTACATAGCAAAACAGATGTTTACACTTATACTGTCACTTTTTCATCTTATACTGTAGCCATACCATCTTTGTGGTGTGGGGATTTGTTCCTACTCCCTATAATTTTCTATACAATTCGTTTTCACTTAATTTTGTTAAACAGGAACTTTAAATCTTAATATTTATGCAGTCGCAACATCAGAAAACCTTCCTAAATGCCCAGCATTCTCAGATTTTACATATACATATAACTGTGTAATAGTTTAACTTGGTTTTTTCTAAAAGAGCTATTTGCGAAAAAAAAAATTTTTTTTCAAAGAATGGAAATTGTAAACCCTGTGATCTTAGACCAGTGTGCTAAAGGTATCTCAGACAGTTTGTCCAAAGCATTTTGCTTTCTTTGGAGAAAAAAAACTATCAATGTAGATGAAAGTTACATGGTAATAGTAGGGGGTGATTAGTTCCTAGGCAGGCAGGGGAGCTATACACATAATCCAGGAGTACGATTTCCTGAGCGGATGGCTCAATGTCTATATCGAACTTTATAATGCTGTCCTTTATCTCCCCTTTAAAGATTTTTTTTGTAATAAAATATGTAACAGTAATGTTTTGCAGTTGCCAAAAGCATACATAACAAATTGCTGTAATGCCAGTTGCTCTGGAGTGAATCCTTGTGCAGTCTCCCTTTGAACTTGCATAAAAGGCTACTAAGGTGCTGTCTCCCTGGGGGAAGCCGAATAGATCGCTGAGAAAATTACCTTTATAATTCAGGCAAAGAAATACTGTTATTAAGGAAAAAGTGAGTATTTTAGGCAAGTTTCTGTTTTTTTCTTAAATTATCCAGTCTTGCTGTCTTTATCAATTTAACAATAGAGAAAGTATTTAGTTTCTTTTTCACTTCTCACAGTAATTGCGTATCAAGAGCTGAATTAGGATCATTTCTCTGCAATCAAAATTACCACCAAAAATTGTGTCCAAATGACCCGATTTACAGTCCAAACATAGAGTAGAAACTCCAGATTTGGAGCTTAGCATTTGTGACATTAGTTAGGCAAGTCCTTAACTTATATTTAAGCTTCATGGGCTAAAGAATCTCACCTGTCCTTTCTAACTCACAAAGCTGTTACTTGAATGGAAAGGATAATCTACATGGAAGTAATTTGTTATATGCCATGTAAATATCACCTGTTATATTTATAAAAAATACATTTTGGATTGTTCAATGTCAGATAGTCCCAGATTTTATATTTTTAAACTGTACTGCATGTCTCCAACTCTAGAAACACATTTCAGTTTTAATGAAAAGAAAAAGAATGAACTTAAAATAATTGAAACTGTTATAAATGAAATATTTTGAATTGCTATTTAAAGCAACCAATAGATTGTGCCTTGCTGCCAGTATTTGTAAATATAGTTCTATTGGGCTGAAGCTGTGGTTATTCATTTGCATATTGTTTGTGGCCACAATCAAATTACATGGCCAGTAATCAGTTGTCGCAACAGAGCCCAGATGGGATGAAAAACCAAAAACATTTACTATCTGACTCTATTCAGAAAATTTTGGTCAACCGAAGGGACAACATGCAAGCAAAGCTATTTCACCAAAAATATTCTTTGTACATGTCAAATGCTTTGTAGATTTTTACTTTCCAAATCTTACTAAAGCTACTGAGATTTAGTGAGAAAATACATGGTGTCACACACAATAAAAGTGCATTTGCTTGAAAATGTGCACCTTGTCTGACTACAAATTTGGTTAGATTCAATGGCTTAAGTATTCTGACACGCAGCCAGAATGATTCCATGGTGATGCTGAAAGCTGTGCTTGCTTCTCCAATGAAACCAATTGCAGCTGTCACCCACTGTCACTTTGGTTTAATTATTAAAATAAAGACAATTGATTTTGAGCACACAGAACATTGGAGATTTGAAGATAATTGTTATGAAATAATTCTGTCTCAAAAACTAGTAACAGTACATGGTTTTTATTGTGTGCCTGTCAGTGCAAAAGCAAGGCTGCAAAGCCCACTTTAAATATGGGAAAAAATAGCAGGAGGTTTGCTTGTGCTTTTGAATTGATAAACTGGAAGAAGAAACAAAAGAAACAAACACATACCTGCAGGGAAAAAGGCAAATACCTCTCAGTGCAGCCTGGAAAGAAACACTATTTCTTTAAGTGAAAAACTCCTGGAAAATAAAAAAAGAGAAAGAGTTTATGGAGGGAGAAGGTTGCTGAGGTATTTCAGTGTTTAAGACGATCGCCTTTGGCTTTTTCTTCTCAGCACAGATGTTCATCTGCCTCCCATTGGATAGGAATATTTGACTTTCTTGGCACACATCATTTTATCTCAACTGGGTGTTCTTCCTCTGGGCCAAACTCCAGCTTCCCAGATGTGCAAAGAGAGAAAAAGGAAAGAGAATGTAAGAAATGGAAAACTCTTGAGTTCAAATTTATCAACAAGTCCTTAAGGATACTGTTTATTTCCCTAAACCCCCACCTGTACTCTGGCAAGTCCAATGGCCAAATTATAGACGTTTCATTTTTTAGAATTTATACCTCACATAATTAAGTCTTATGAAAGTCGAGCATACAACCCAAAATTCACAAATTCTCTCTGTGTTTACTTATTTAGTAGTTATGGGATACCTAATTTATAATTCAATTTTCTTCATTATACATTTGAAGACAGGATAGAACTTTATGTCATTTTGTGACTCCCTTGATTCTGACACTGCTTAGCATCAAATAATTATTTGCAAGCTTCTATCTTGGTGGATACAGACCCTGGGTAGTGGCCTTTTAATAAACATTCATAAATTTTTACTTTTCCAAATGAATACCTCCAAGTAGCTCTCTCTTTGTCATTTTGAGGAGCCAGATAGATTTCTTCAGCCACACATTTGTACTACATTACCTAATACTTTCTCCCTGCTATGTTTTTATCGTATTCTCTGCTTTTTGTCTTCTATGTTAAGACTTGGCATTATTTTCTTCCTGCAAAGAGGGAGACACAATCTTCGTCAAAATTCAGTTCTGCAATTGTAGGACAAAAGCAGTCACAGAAAATATCAAAATGAATAGGGGTGGCTGTGTTCCCCCCAAAAAACTTTACAAAGCAGTCAGGAGGCAGGACTCTGCGCACAGTTCATAGTGTGATGACCTCTGCCCCAGACATTCTGGTTTTGAGGACAGCACGTCTGCCTGGTAACTGTTTGCATCTCATATTTACTGTCAGTTCAAAGAAATTCTGCCAGCAGGGTTAAAATACTGGTGGCCATTGGGACTCTCCACTTTTGTCTAGAAATATCTTTACTCCACCTTTTATAGAATGTTTTCAGTGAATATGGACTGTAGACAAATTCCTCCCCCCATCACTTTACACTTGTTGTTGGGTTGTTTGCTAGCATCTGCTACTTCTGATGAGAAATCAACTGTTTTCCTATAGCCCCAAGATGTAATCTTTATTTTGACAGATGCTAAAATTTCTCTCCACCTTAACTCTGACACAATATGATTGTGATTTGACTAAAGATGATTGTTTGTACTTTTAATTTTGGCATACACTGAGTTTCTTGGTTATGCAATTTTTTTTTAAACAAGATTAAGATGTTTCTCCAAATAAATGTTTTCTGCTATTTGTGTTCCTCTCCTCAGGAAAGGAATTCCACTGTTTGTTTTAGATCATTTTACATTTTTTGCTTTGGTTACTGTAGTTCTGTTAGTTTTATTTAAATTTATGCATTTCTTTATGTATTTATTTATTTTATTTTAGGTGTCGCCTCATTATGCTGCTCAGGTTGATCTCAAACAAAATCCTGGGCTCAAATGCTCCCCCTGCCTCAGATTTCCTGACAGCCAAGTTCACGAGCCTGTGCCATGGTTCCCAACTATTTTTATTAGCAAAAAATAACTCTGTGTACTTCTGAGGTGCACACAGCATGATTATATGCATATGCTATATATCAGGCATTAAATATAGTTATATCTGATATATATGAATATACATACATATTAAGGGATGTTTAAATCAATATAATTAACATATTGCCTCTCTTTTTTTATGAGAAAATTAAGCCATCTCTCAGTAACTTTCTAATATACTGTACACTATTGCAGGCTGTATTCACCCATTTCACCCAGGATGAGTAAATTGCATTAATTCGCTCAGAAGATGTCAGGTGTTTTAGGAGCCTAGAACTCTTATATTGATCTCATCAACTCAGAGATGCTACTTGAACCCTAACTGCCCCATCTGTCCAGTAGGAACACGTTCCCAGGGAGAAAACCAGGGAACAAATTTTCCTTCTTTAAAAGACTATAGCCTTGGGCAACATGTTCCCTGGTGCCCTCAAATAACAGGCTCTACTACTTTCTCTTTTTTAAAAAATGTTTATTTACTGGGGTCAAACATGTCATGGACAAAAATTGAATGGAAATGTAGTCTCAAATTGTCAATCTTTATCTGAGAAGTAATAAAATATAATAAGTGCAACTATGCCTAATAAATGGTCAGAAGTTTAAATGAGCAAATCTAAATAAAAACAAGTATTATGTGGAGAAACAAGAAACCTCATCAATAATAAAAAACATAGAAAAGATAAGAAAAAATCCCACCTACAACTTTCACCAATAACTTGCCAAATTATGAGTAATATCTTTGAATTTGTGTCTTACAAATGACCCTTATGTATCTGTGTGACTGATACAGGGGAAAATGTACCTGCTAACCTGCTAGATGTCAGTTATGACAAGTTCGTGTTTCCTAAAATAGAAGAAGGAATTCTAAGAAATGATGGAGGTTAAGAGTAGGAAATACCTATTTAGAGAGATAACTGACAGACAGGAGGGGACCCAAAATTGGATTACCATAGAGCCCACTTCTCAGAGAATGTTTTACAGGGCAAAATCAAGAGGTGTAACTTAACTGTTTATAATATGCGGCATATGTATGGCAGAACTTTGAAAAGTATAGACAGGCATGTAAATGTCTTCCTGCTATAAGATCTTGGACACTTTTCCTAGCGTTCTGACAAGGGCGCCGCTTCTCACGAGTTTGGCAGGGCCCCATGAGAAGTGTACACAGCTCAGGGAGCAGACGTACAAAGTGACTTGGCCTCCCCTGGATTACTACAGACTCTTCCCCTCTTTTCCTCATGGAACCACTAAGGCACGATGTTTTGCAGAACATTAGATCCTCTTGCTGTTCTGAATCTTACCCTCCCCTTAAATCCTCCACAAACAACCTTCTGCTCATTGTATAAATAAAGGCACTGCAGTTGTTGGATTGTCCTTTCTCCCATCAGGAGAGGGCTCCCCTAACTTCAGCTTTCTGAATCTTGTCTTCATTTCTTCATCCTCCGCCATCCTCTTTCCAGAATTTTAAGAGCTGCGCTGAATGCGACAGAACGTCGTTTCCATCTAAAGAATAATAGTAATTTCCTCACTGTAGTTTTAAAAGAATTATACAAGACAATTGGTGATAATCCACCTTTATGCTTCTAACTGGCATAAACACGCAAAAAATGTTCAACTAATATTTATGTTAGAAATAATCGCACTAGTAATATACAAGAGTGTGTAACAAAAGAATAAAACTTTAAATGTTATTTATACTATCCCTTATATTCATAAAAATAGATTTTTTACTTTGAGAAGGTAAATAAAAAATATGTATTTTAAAAGTAGTCTCTGATTTAGCCTGAGTATGTGTATAATTGGAACCTAATCTATCAAGATAAAATTTATTTTTTTACTGTTGGGTTTTTTTTGTTCATATGTTTTTTAGATTTTAGAAATAAAGTCTCTCTGTGTAGTTCAGTTTGGCTTCTGACTCACAGCAATTCTCCTGCCTTAACCTTCGGCGTGCTGGGATTCCAGTCTTGTACCTCCGTGCCTACCAATCAAGAAAAATTTTAATGCCCTCTATATAGACTGAGGGAAGTAGGTGAAGAATGCAAATCAATGAATATCACCATCATAAGATAATTATGAACTAGCCAGGAAAAAGAAAGGTATTATTAAATTAGTCACGTTAAAAATCTATGTATTTTTAAAAATGTATTTCTGTTTTGGCATTTAAAAAATGTTTTGTGGTGTTTTATCAGCTCTAATCTGATTTTTCAGCTAAAATTATTCCCTTTAGGTTCCCAATAAAAGAGAAAAAGTGAAGAAAATAAAGAACGTTTGGGATCCATTAATAAGGGCTGTCTATTTGAAGTTTTGATACCTACAGTTGTCATATTATTATTCTATTAACTTCCTTCTTTAAAAATCTCAATAGTAATTAAAGCAAACTTCATCACTGAGAACTTTTGAATTGCAAGGGAAAGTTGGAGGTTGTGTAAACAATTGAAAAAATGCACATATAAATGTATATATTTTGATGATCTTTTTAAAAATTTTTTTGAATTCTGCTTGCATTTTATTAGGAGGATTCATATAGAAGACAGTAAGAGTATTGAACAATAATAGTTACCTGGAGAATTCTCTAAAGAAACTTTGGGAGTTAAAAGTTACCAGGAAAAGCAAGTTAAAATGCGACTGTACTACACGAAAATGCTAAACTATATTCCAACTAAGCTACACATCAACTAAGATAGGCCAGGATAAGAAATCACAGGACTCATACATAGCTCTCTTTCTTTTTAGTTCACAGAAGGGTCCGTGTAGATATACAACATCTCCAGACGAACAGTATCTGCCATCTTTGAACAGTGACCTTAAACTGAGCATGCTCAAAAGTGTGGCCTCCACTCGATGTGTTCTCCTAGGTGAGTGTGTGCAGGATTCCTGAGTAAAATTCACATGCTTATTTTTCTCAGGGAGAGCATCACTTTGGAAGTAAGCCCGGGGCTCTTTCCTTCCTCACTGTGGGCTATCATTCTCTGTTTTTCTTACTTCCTGGCTGTGCTTTAGGCTCTGCCCTCACACAGATGCAAACACACTGTGTTTAGTGACACTTTGCTACAGAGACAGACGGGAGGGTGGGCTGGCACTGCGCAGTGGGGCTGCCTCACTGAGCTCAGGCGGAGGGGCTTGATAAGGGCGCTCCGGGAAAGCCTGGCACGTGCACTGACACGTGGCCAAAGGAGGATGAGGTCATTCAGAAATAAATGATTTGGGCTTAAGTCAGGCTGGCTGCTACTGAAAGTAAGAAGCTAGAAGAAAGTTTTTCTCCTTTCTAAACAAGATGGAATAAAAACAAGGAGTTAAATTTTACTGTAAAGATAATACATAAAAGTAGCGTTGAAATACCAAAAATAAAAGACCTAGAATTTGAGCACACCTCTTCTCCACACCTGTTACGAGGCTCTTCGCCCGTCCTTCCTTCCCTTCCTCTTTTGCTCCCTACCTTCTACCCTCTCTTACTTCCTATTTTCCTCTCTTCTTTTCTCTTTCCTTCTCTCCTACTCCATTCTTTCCTCTTTCCTTGTCACTCTTTCCTTCCTCCTTTATTTCCCTATCCTTCCCTCTGCTCATTTCCTTTCTCCCTTCATTTCTTCCTTCCTTCTTTATTTCCTTCTTCTCTCCCTCATTTCTTTCTTCCTTATTTTCCTCCCTCCTTCCCTTCTTCCCTCCTCCTTTATTTCCTTTCTTCTTTCTTTCTTTTGTGTTCCCTCTCTCTCCTGCTCTCTCCCTCTCTATTCCTCCTTCCTTTCTTTTCCTTTTTCCTTCCCTCCCTTCATTCTTTCCTTTCTTTCAAATCCCTGTCTCTCTTTCCTTTCTTTCTTTGTTTCTCCTTCTTTCTAACTCTCATCCCCTCCCTCCCGTCTTTCATTTTTCCCTCCTTTCCTTCCTTCTTCCCTCCCCCTTCTTTGCTCATCTCCTTTCCTTCCTCTCTCCCTCCTTCCCTTCTTCTTTCTTCCTCCCTTTCTTTTTGCTAAATAGAAATAAAGGATTAGATAGTAAAAAAGCGAAAAAGATTTAAAAAGTTATTGACCACAATGTTAATGTTTTTATTTTAAAAAGAAAAAAAAATTAAAACAAATTTTCAAAACAAGATAATAGAAAGTGAACAGTAATTAATACATTGTGTATTGTATCTTCATAGTAGTTACTCCGGGTGTAAGATATACGCACAAAACATTGTCCAAATAATGATAGCACAAACCTTTCTTTTCAATGAACTAAGAGAAACTAGTTGTATGATTATGTGAACCATGATGTTCTTAATTCCACAGATTTTTAATTCTTTGATTTCTTATTGAGTTCATTCTGATTTCCACCACACATAGCTTAACACGTTTTTCAAAAATAACATCATATAACATTTGGACTATCCATATGTATATTTTCAAGAAAAACCTTCTGTGAAGGATTTTTTGATCTTCCAATAGCTTCATTTTACATTTTTACAAAAAAGGGAAAATTTTCCAATCCAACTCAGCCTTCCAACAGATTACGTCTTCAAAATTTTTCACAGAAATAAAATATTTCCTACAGCCCCCAGATTAAAATTCAAGCATAATCTCAAACTCATAAATTTAATAAAATTAACAAAGGCAAAAAAATGAACCATAAACTTTAGCATTAGATAAAGTGGTTGCTGTATGACTGAACAGAAATAAACATTCTTACACCTCACACAATTTCCTCTTGTAGATTCTTCATACAGCTTCCTACTCTTTAATCATGTCACATGCTTTATAATGGATTTCTGCAGCAAGATATCTTCTGTCTTCATTCAATAAGTACTTGATGCTAAAAGCTGCTCTCCACTGAAGCCAAGAAAGGCTGATTCAATTTCAATAGAAAAGGAAAATATTAGTGAAAAATAAGAGAATAGCAAATTGGAGATAGTCACAAGAGCAAGTAGAAAATTCCTACAGAAGTGAAATGACTGAATTTTTCTAAAACTACAGATGAAATGGAGCAAAGGAGATACAGGATTTATACCAAAGGAGTGGTTACAAAAGTTATAAAGAGAAAAAAGAAAGAGGAAGTTACTATACACATTTCTATTTTTTAAAAATTTGTCTTGTTACATCTGGAAATCTACAGCCCAATAGTCTACTCTTTAGAAGCACAATAAGGATGTAATAGATCCATGTGAATTGAAATACAGACCTATATTTTGCCACAAGGTCCAAGTTGAGTTGAGATGGAGGGAACTAATTTTGGAAGAATCAAACAAAAATATTTGTGAATAAGTAGACACACAAGTCCTGTGATCTAATTTTGAAATCTAACATGAAATGGTCCTAAATCTCAGACAGTATTTATAAAAGCATTTAGTTGCTTGTAAAATTTTTCCCACTGTGAGGCTCAATCATCTAACAGACATATTCAGCATTCAAGTGCAAATTCTGAAGATGCCTAAAGTTTTCAGATAAAAAACATCAAACACATTCTCGTGTCCAATTTTGCACTTTTTCATTTGCCTTACCCCTTCATCCCTCTGTGTGACATTAGTAAAAAGCATTTCGCTATAATATGATCAAAAATGGAGATCTGGATGCTGCTGCTGAAGCTACCCTTGCTACAGACTTTGAAACAGCATATGATCCCAAGATGGGTGTTCTGTTTCACTGGAGAGGTTTTGAAGATGATGATAACTGTGATGAAGAAGGTGAAGAAGGGGAAGAAGAAGGAGGTGAGGAAAATGATCCCGACTGCTATCCGAAGTAGGATCAAAACTCAGCAGACTGCAAGCGGCAGTAAATCTGAATGTCTGCAGCCTTGAGGATATCCTGCACTGGTCTACCTTCTGCATTCCTGGAAAAGAGGACTTCACATCATTGGATAAGCCCATTTTTTTTTTGTGCAGTCTAAAATTAAAAATATTAAATACAAAATAAAACTAACAAAAAATAAAAAACTTATAAAAGATTTTATTGCCATCTGTTTGACAATTAGTTCTAAGTCATTGGATGAAAAGTTCCATCCTGGAATACATAAACACACAGGATAGAATTCCCCACCTTGGGTACATGATAGTCAAAAAGGATGCTTCTCACTGTGCATTAAATTAAGTTCATTTTCTTCAAATAATGGATAAGCTTAAGATTCCTATATCTAGTGATCCTTTCTTCCTAGTTCTATGATTTCAATTAATGTTCCCCTGTTAATAACACTAACAATAATAATTATATCCAAATATTATTTATTTGTTTTACACTTAATGTGAGTCGAGCCTTGAGTGGTCAGTTAGTATGCAGGTGTTTCAATCCTCACAGTAATAAAAATAGGTGCACACTACAGTTTTCACAGTTTTAAGGTAGAAAGAAAAACAAAATAAAATGACAAAATAACTTAAGATTTAAATTGACTGAATTCATTGAGTTCAAGCTCAAATCCAACTATCACCTAAGACCTTGGATTTAGTCATGCATTATTCTTCCTTCTCATATATGTATTAGAAAGTTTATAATACTAACACGTTGGAAATAGCTTCTCCAAGAAGCAGAGCTGGAAATAGCTGGCTGTGATACCTGATGCCATCATTCAGCATAATAAAATCTAATGAGGGATATTAAAAGCCTTACTTAGAAGCTCTGTGTTGAAGAGCTCACAAATAAAATGGCAGAAGGCTGGCTTCATCCTGTGGCCAGTGATAAAAAGTTCTGTAATTCAAGATACACGAGGCCACTTGCATATGAAGATAAGCAGTGCCTACATGCCAAATATGTGTGCATCTGTGCATGTGCTGGAGCAGGGCAGGGGGCCCTTTCTTTTCTTTCTTTTCTTTTTTATTTTCTCCAGGCATGAGTTTGATGCCAAGCCTATTTACAAAGTTCAACTTTGGGGTCGTGAGAACTCTGCTGCATACAACTGATAGTTTTATGTTCCTGAGACTCGCATAGCTTTCCTTCCGCTTCTTGGTCTTTTCTTTTTTACTGCCATGTATCTTAATTTTTTCCTCTTAACCTGACCCAAATGCTATTTAGAATCACATAGAGAAATGTGGACATAGCCAAAATTTCATAGAGTTTTATTGTGAATACACAAACTGCATTATTTTGGTGAAATTTTCCTGCTGTAAGATTTACCCAGGCAATCCAATAATAGTCTGCTTTTGAGCTACCCAGATCTCTGGAGATAAATAAAATAATAGTTTGAGAGTGACACATCTGTTCTCACGTTTTTCTGTAATCCAATAAAGTAATGAGAAGAGGGTAAATTAGCAATTTCAAGTATCATTTCTTCTTTTATGTCAGACTCGATTCCTACACATATATAAGTAAATTCTCAGATTCGACTTCTAAAAAAATCTCTAGAATATATTTATAAACAATTCCTAGGGAAAGAATAAGCTATATGGGACAAAGAACTAGAAAAATCAAGTCAGACTGCAATTTCCATCTCCACACATTTTATCTACAATTTAGTCAGTTAATGACTTCAGGGCTCCTCCTTAGCTTTAAGTAGTATAAATAAACAAAAAGAAAAGATACATGGACGATTTTCAGTGTATGCACAAGCTGCGGGCATTTGCTTTCAGGTAACTTACTTGAAACTTGAAACACATTTTCTACATGAAAACAATGATATAAATTGTGGCGAAGGTCTTAATATAGTCCAAAATTATCCACTTAACTAACAATGAATGTGAAATATAATCCAAATGGCATTAATCCTAGGTTCATGTTGTGGTCACAAGAGGCTGGGGGACTCAATGGATGAAGGAACATAGGAAGATTTCTCCCTCTATAGTTGAAGGGTGCAATACTGAATCATTCAGAGATAAAGCAACATAATATTTTGATGAATTTTTAAGGAAGTGAAACATACTGTTGTGTTGTTCAGCTTTGAAAAAGAAGAACATTTAGTATTATCAAAAAATTAGAAAGCAGAAACTCCAATAGTGCATTGGAGACAGCGAAGAAGCAGGCTACGGACAAAATATATGGCACAGTCAATTTGTCTGTTTCACTAAACTCTGGATAGAAATAAAATACATTTTAATTTTCTTTTCTATGTATATATTATGTTCTGCTTAAATAGTTGTTTAGGTTATTGACAGTGCTTTCCTTGGGATAATTGGTTTAAATTGTGCTTACTGGATCAGAGGATCTTCTAGGTATGTCTTCTAATTTTAGTTCCAGCTTACATTCTGACCCGAAGAACATGTGAGTACCTGGATTAAACATTATAATAGGATGGTTTGTCTCTGTGACTATTTTCCTTTCTATGTCCTTTCTAAAGCCACTTTCCCTCACTTTGGTTGCCTATTTTGTCTTTCACCTGAAAACCACTGGTATCTTCTGGAGCCTGCAACTCTCTTATACATTACATGGTGGCCACCTGTGATTGTAATACTCTATCCCTCATCTTGTTACCTTGGACTCAGAAATTGTCCCTTATCTAAAATTTCCACCAGGTTTATAAAATGAGTCATCTCACAATCTGTGAAAATGTTACAAGTATGTAAGTTTGCAAAACTGAGCAAAGATTTGTTTTAGAATTACATTCACATCTTGAGGATCAGCTGTTTTCTTTATTACATTTTATCTACACTTCACGGTGTAAAAAAAGATTCTGTTTCAAAAGAACAACTAAAATAATAGATTAGGATACATATGGTGGCTGGAAATGGTGAATTACACTGAGAAAATAAGTTATCAGTACCTTTAAAGATACTTGTATGGTTTCATTCAGAAAGCTCATTTCCAAAACACAAGGGAAGATGTGGTCCAAGATTTAGGTTAAAGGAGCTTGCTTATCTGGGGCTGTTTAAAATGCACGGTAAAATCAGACACTAATGCCAATTATATCACATTCAATTGAAGAAAAAACATTCTCACTCAGTACATATATGAACATCCATGGTATACAGAATGATAATGACACAGGATTAAGTGAAAACCAAAATACTAAAGTTCTCATCTTCAAAAACCTGTTAAGAGATGAATTCTTGGAAAGAATGGATAGATCCATTATGAATAGCAGTCACTTTGTATGTTGATCATAAACAGCAAATGTTGACTTTCTGCATAAATTACTTCATGACAAGTATGGACATTTCCTGTAGCTCAAGTTACAAAACACAATTTTAACTACAAAAGCTGATAGTTAAAAGTCAATAACAGATACTCCCAAGTTGGGATGTAAGGTTTTGTCCGGTGAAGAGGAAGCTGAATAAAACAGAAATCCAAGTCCGTTTGTATATATTTAAAGAATCAACAGTCATATTTTTGCTTTTGCTACTTCCCTGAATGGGTCAGGTGCTTAGTTCCCTTTCCTCATCTCTCCTCCACTGAATAGAATAAAAAATATATAAAAGTGTAAAGACACACAGACTCCTTGTCATTGCTATATGCTGCATTGAGCATTTCAACTGGGGTTTATGAGGTAATAAATTATTGTTCCCTGTCCTGGCAAGTTGCTTTTCTGAAAGGCAACATCCGGTCCTTGGGGCACCAGCTTTTATTATGCATTTCATATTGAACCAGAGGTCAAATTAATTGACCTTATCTATGTGGAAAACCAGCTGGTTGCCTAGAGAAGCAAAATCTTTACAGAGGGTTTGGGGGACAAATAAACAACAAAAAATCTCAAATTGTGGCAACTGGAATCTCCAATTAGAAAAAAATAAATTTAGTGAAACTTAATTTTTGAGGGATCAGTTAAGAATTGGTAATAATTATATTTTCTCTAAGAAATGCTAGAGCCAACACAATCCAACTTTCACCCACATATTTTAGATGTTGCCACATGTAGCAAGTTTCAGAAAAGGAGGAAGAAAAGCCACAAACAATCTACCCCATGGACTCTAAGGATAACGGTAGTAAGCTTTTCTATGAGAATAACTGAACTTTTCAGATTCTGAGGGAAATCATACTAGACCTTAAAGAAAGCATTCTAGACCTCAAAGAAGCATAATTAGAGCAAGTGCTTCCCAAGTGTGAAATAGATGCTCTTTGCCTCCTGAATGTACTATTATCAATTGCATCAGTACAAATACTGGGATTTTAATGCCTCATAGAGTAGAATACAGAAAGAAAATTGATTTTTCTAGAACAACTGTTTCTTTCTTTCCACTGCTGATAAGTGGCATAATTCTTTTGTCTAATAACTTTAAGAATCCAATCGGTCACTGTAAATAAATATCCTGATGTTTAAAAGATGGCAGCGAGCAAGGAAAATGTTAGCCTTCTGTATCGCTTTTTTTTAAAGGTGAAGTAATTCTCAGTTTTACTCAAGACAACAAGATGTATTTTCCCCGCCTGTAACAGGCCAAAATAAGTAAATAATAAATTAGCTTGTGTTTCCATTTTCTTAATTGCTTTAGTTTCTTGCCTGTTAGTTAGGCATGCAAACATAGCTCCCGCCATAATCTCATGTGAAAAAAAAAAGATTTATAGCAACAAAGATAGGCACTGGTTAAGAGGTAGACTGATACTATTGATCATTGTGACTCTAATATATGAATTTGATTCAAATGTGTGAATTGAACAAAAGTATAAAGAAGTAATGGGTGGGACAACTGGTAAGATTTACTTGAATAGGTATCTCTAGAGATACCAGCATCTCTTATTTTAAATACTAAGCAAATCTTAACTTCTTGCCCTGTGAAAAAAGCAACCATTTTGTATAAATCCTTAAGTAAACAAAACGCACAGTCAGATTTGATGAATGAAACCTTCATGCTGTAGCCCATATCAGGTAGGAGTTGGCTAGGCCATCTAGTATGGAAAAGATTAAGCCACAAAAGCATCTGCTTGGTGCAACACTAAAGAAGTCAGTGGCTGTGAAAAAGGGTTTGAACCTGGAGGTGAGGTCAAAAACAGGGTGATTTAATGACTTTAGTAAACAGACTTTCAATGGGACAAAATGAACGTTGGTTTAATTTTGCACAGTACCTAGAAAACACTAATGAAGACTTCAGTGTTGAAAGATAATATTAAGGCCTACTTGCAAATTAAACTGTTTCTAAAAACCAATCTGTTATTATATTAAACAAATCGATTGTCAATAATTATGTCTCTTCAACCAACTCAAGAAATAGAAACAAACAAACAAACAAAAAAACCCAAAAATAGGAATCTGGGGATAAAATTAGCCAAACTTGCAAGAAGAAAAAGACAAACCAGTGGCACTTAACCCATAAGCACTAAGCAACAGAAGCCGAGTGGAATAGTTTGAAACTAATAGAATTCACATTCATGTCTTCCCTGGATTCATACAATAGGGAAATAACATCTTCCTAGAATCTATTCATGTGTGGCTGATTCAACATTACAAAATAGTGTTTGTGAGGATGCTTTTTTAAATTCCTGGTTTCTGTTTTTCAGCTGGGATTTGAGGTTCCTGAGAAAGTCAAAAATAAAAGAAGAAAATGTCAGTAACTAATATCACAGGTTAAGTGATTGAGTTTGGAACTGTGAATGTTTAGGAGGAGATTATGTAAAATAAGATGCCCCTCCAAGTAATTTTCTACTTTTTTCAACAAAAATTGTGTCCACTTAGTAGAAAGAGCTGTTGACACATCTCCAGAAGCCATAGTCACACAAAAGCATAGAAATAGTCTCTTATCACACGCATTACTGGATTTGGCCCATAGGGTGGGTCTGCTAGTTTATCAGACTTCGTAGAGCAATTTGATGATATTTCGAAGGCATCTGTGTTTCCTTATGAGTCTTGCAATGGAGCAAGTATAGTGTCTTCTGGGTCAAAAAAGACCGAGTTACAAACCTGGACCTGATGAGATTTTCCTAGCCCCCAAATCCCTGTGTTTCCCAGTGGAAAGCAGGAACGTGCGTGCGCTGCTTTGACTCTGAGTACCCCAGGAACCATCAGTGAACCTGAAAGCCCTCACATCTGGCTATAGCTTGCCCTTGTTTGCTTTACATTCTGCACACAGCCAACGACCACCCTGGTGCGAATTCAGGGATGGCTCGCTCTTCTTTACGCATGGCCAGGGGAGGCACAAGAGGCCAAGCGCTCACCTGGTCCAAGGGTGAGGTCCACCACGTTTTCAGTTTGCCTTTGTTTTTGTTAGTGTTCCTCCTTTTGAAAGAGATTTCTGCAGAGGCAGACACACATTCATCATCTTCTCTCCTTTGCTTATTCTTTGTGCATCAGGTATAAACCACGTCCAGCAAACAAACCGTCAGTGCTTTACAGCAATGCCCTCAAACACACACCCGCTGAGAAGAGAAACTTCTGGCTTAGATGCTCCCACTAACAATTTACTTTCCTGAGATTTTTGTTTACTTTTATGACAGTTCACATTGCTTCTCTTCCAATGAATGATCTTCTGTGTAGAAGAATCAATTGGGTAGAAAAGCAGATTCTCAAAGAATTTTAGACAATGATTAAGTACTGCGTGCTGCACACCAAAATTGATGCATGCAGAGGAGATAAACACTACAGACGGGAACAGTGACCTGAATAACCCACTAGTACGAGTTATAACAATGAACTGTGTTCCTCAGAACTCATTAGATTTTTGCTGGGGATATTTTTGTGGGTTAGATGTATCAGTGTTAGTTGTTTTGTTTCGATAGCCTGCTTACAGAACTGAAAACATGTCAATCAAGTGATGGTCCTTAGAAAAGTCTAAAACAATGCAATTTCTGTCTTCTTTTTCTTTTCTTCAAAAAAAAAAAAAAAGATTTCTGTGTGGGGTGTGGGAACTCAGGAATTCCAGAAACATAACATCAAATCAAAACAAGTATTTAAAAAGTAAAACTCTAATTCACCGTAGTGTTTTTGCCTATTTGAAAACAAACTTGATGCATTTGCAGACGTAAATGAGAAAATGTAATAATATTTTCACATACGTGTCATATACATGACTTTCAGGATAAGTAACTAAAATTTTCGGTTGCATAGAGAAAAACAAAACAAAAGTAGAACAACAGTAACACAAAACCCAACTGAGGTTTATACTTTCTTCTTTTATAGGTAATATATGTGTCAAACAGCAGACAGGAAAATTATGGATGATAGTGTCACTAACCACACTGAAAACATCCCTCTCTTCTCCCTGTTGGATGGCTCTGTAGAACCGGGCCTCAGCTCATTCCAGGGGTAGGGCCATGAAAATCTATGGCACTGCCTCGTACTGGCAGAGTTGTACCTTGCAGAAGCTTTCCAGCAAGTGGATTATCCTATCTTTCTGCATCAAGTGTGTATAAGATATAACCCAGGTGCCCTTGGAATAAAAATGCTGTCTTGTAATTATCTTGAGGCTGGTAAGAATTTTTTGATAACTGTATATATTCACTAACACTGGAAAATTGGTAAGCAGACGCAATGGCCCTGGGAGCAGCCAGGTTTGATTAGGAATACTCCACATTCCCGTAAACAGCTGTCTAACTACACACTCAATGCTGAAAGCCCTAAAGGGCCTGAATCTATTAAATGTGAGCTCTGGAAATGCTACTTACTGCGATCTTCTTTTAAATGGCAATAATTAAGATCAAATAAGCACACAAGAACACAAAGAAAAGACAATAATGAGAAATTCGGTAATTGGTCTCTAACAAAATAAAAATCTTTTTGAAATTAGTATTGGCATCATGTACATGCTAATTCGTCAACATATGAGATGCTACTTCAACTTTGTCTAAACGTCAAGGGCAGAGAACATGCGTACAAATAAATAAAAACAGATGGAGCTTATTGTTAGGCTTAGGTAATGCTGCATATTACAGTACTCGTTTGCCAGTACAAAATTATAGTTTAAGACAGTTCCTTTCAAATATTTAAGAATATCTATAATTATTCTTTCCTGATCAAGGGATTTTTCTCTGCAGTTGGAAGACAGATGATTTTCCAAGAATCTAGAAAGTTTTTACTTGAAAAGCAGGCAAAGGTGAACTTTCACAAATATTGATGATGCTTGGGTCTTTTGTATTTAAAAATGTATCAATAATTAGACCTTTTTTGTGTCATGAATTTTCCTTACAATTGGAACAGAGATAATTTCCTAGATACTTAGAGTCTTTTTACTTGAAAAGCATATGAAGGTAAATTTTCTGCAAAAATCATATATAAAAACTTCTGTAACTCACAAGATGATCAAGAAGTAAATAATATTGATTTCCATACCATCAGCATTCAATGTGGTATGCGCCCATAGATGGTAAGGAAATTGTCACATTATGACTGATTTGTCTGTTATTTTAATAAATTTGTGAACACATTTCAGGTTTTTCTGTTAGACCTCTGTCAGTATTTTATTTTATTTTATTTTGTCTTATTGGGAGTTTCTACAAAGAGCATAGCATTTGCATGGCTGAATATCCAAAATGTAACCAATGCCTGATTTTTCAAACAAATGGACGAAATTGGTAGGCCAGAAACTACAAAGAAAATTTTCTTTAAATAACAGGAATGCATTCTAAATCTTTTTTGTTTTTGGAACTTGCCTTCGTACTTGCACGTTGCTTTGGCGAGCACTGCAAAGTGCCCATATTTCCTGGATGGTAGGTGGTGTTCTTAGGAAGGTGGCAGGCAGTGTGCAACACGCACTTTACACGGCCACATTCAGCCTAAATGTTTCTCCTGTAGTCCAAACGTCACCCAAACCGAAGGCCCAGCAGCAGTTTAGCTTTCTATGCCTTGGTAGTTTCAGACATTGCATGCTGCATTCATGTCTGGGGAAAGATAGATGTCCATTAATTCTCCAGATGTGCTATCTGTTCAGCAGCACTTATAACCAAGTCTGGAAATGTTTGAATAAATGGCTTCTTCTTTTTTTTTTTTTTTTTTCCATCTTACTTCTGGTGATTTCAGTATATTGGAGTCCTGTCCACAGTCTGTTTATATTTTTTTTATCCTTGTCTCAATACTGCAAATCTTTCCTCTTACTCTGTATATAATAATGTCACATCACAGCGTTTCTCAAATATCTTTTGCTTCCAAATGGAAATTTTTAACTTCCCAAAGAACTAATTTTAACAGATGGGTCAATACTTCCACCTGGTGTCCAGAGTGGAGAATACACTTTGCTTCTCACTGAAAGCTTCACAATTCGATGACTTCAATTTTTAAATTTTTGAACATTTTTCGTAGTGCTACACTCAGCAGAAAAAACATAGTGACATAACAGAATAGAGTCATGTTAGAGGTAACAATCAGATAATTAATTTAAAAATCCCTGAATGAAGATATGTATCACTTACTGAAATTATACTTTCTGAAAACTTTGGTTATTATTTTTGAAAATTTATGTTTAATTTTAAGAAGATTTTTTTATCGAAAAAGTATATTTATGGAAACATAACTGTGATAATACAGAGAGTTCCTGTATGCCTATACCTATCATCAAGTGTCACCTTTTGTTAGCATCATAAATTAATTACTGTTGTATGTTTGTAAAAATTAAGAAATCGACTTTGGAGTATGTAACTATTAACTGTTTCATTGACTAACTTCAGACATCCTTTGTATTTCACCAGTATTTGTGTTTCTACTATTTTTTCCTGTTCTAGATCCAATCCATTTTAGCAATATTGTATTTCATATCATGTCTCCTTAGCTTCTTCTGGTTCCATTTTAATTTGACCCTTCCACAATTTTTATTTCCATAGCAACAAAATGACAGGCTCAATAAAAATTGAATATAGTCTGTGTATCTGCAAGCAACTATTGTATTCATAAGTTAACTTTAAGGTTTGAAAGATTTTAAGAATATTGTAGAAATAGAATGAAGATATACTGAGTGCATTTGTAGAGATGCAAATCCAGAAGCAGTGTTGTATGTTCCTTTCCATTTGACCTTTGGGCATCTCCATCCGGTGACCACTCTTACATGGGACTGTTGTTCAGAGGGCAAGTAAGTCAGGTACTCAGTGACTTAACTGTTATCTAATGAAAAAAATTCAAATGGGAAGAAAATAAATATCACATTTTAGGGCATCAGAAGATAGTATTTTATGTTTTAAAGACTCTGCATCCTTTCAGTGTTTGAATGTGGTTTTTGTCTATAGAGCCTAGATCACTGGGCTGCAGTGATTTCTAATTCTCCTGGTACTTGTGATCTGCACCACTTGTTTGAAAAATGATAGCTGTTCATCTAGTGATATGACACTGTTACTTTTATATTTAACAAAGACTATTTGTTAAATTGCCTACTCACCCAGTTTGTAGTTTATTATAATTAAGTATAATGTCTTTAAATTCTGTCTTTTTATATGTTTAATACAAATACACACAGACAGACAGAAAGTCATTTGTGTGAGCCAGCTTTCCATCACTGTAACACAGTGTCTGAGATAATCAACTTACAAAAAGAAAAGGCATATCTGGCCTATGGTTTGGAGGCTCCACTCCATGACTGGTTGGCCTATCACTTTGTGCCTGTGGCGAGGCAATAGGTCAAGACAAGAGCACATTGTAGCTCCAAACCATTCACATACGGCCAAGAAACAAAAGAGATGGGAAGGAGCCAGGACTCCACAATTCCCTTCAATGACACATCCTTAAAGTCCTGAAGACTTTTCACTGGCCCCTACCTGCGAAGAGTCCACCATCAACCAATAGCAACACCTTGGTAACTACAACTTTGAAAAATAATCTTGGAGGGGCATTCAAATTCTAAACTGTGCTATCATTTATTCCATTCATTCATTCATCTCACCAACACCCATTCAGTGTTTATCATGTCCAAGGAATTATGATAGTTGTCAGGCAGAGGTTACGTCTTTGATATCATGCAGCATCATAGACTGTGTTGAAAATAAAAACCTTTGATTGAACCTGAAAGAAAGCACCTGTCTACCTCACTGCCTTTCCTCTTTCTCACTGTGTCTGTACTGCCTTGACTCTCTGGGAGCCCATGAGTTTTGCTGTTTTCTTTCACTTTTTTTTTCTATTTCAATCAAATAGAAAAACTGAAACAATTCAGCTGTAAGGCAATATACACAGACTGCCTCTGCCTTCACCAAACTTGATTTCTAAATTTTGTAAAACTACTACATAAGAGAAGCTCCACTCATAGAGAAATGAAAGAGTTTGTAATTAAGATGCTGTTCCTTTACTAGAAATAAAAAATCTTGGAAATGCAGGTAAAACGATTATCAAGTGCTGTGGATACAAATAAAAAATATACATAAGAATTCAGTTTATGATAAAGAAGATCTTTAAATGAGGCAAGAATAAGCTCATCAATCCTGTTGATGAAAAAAATATCCTATGTTTGAGCAAAAACAACAGACCTCTCTAAAGTTACCAAATGTATAAAAATGAATTTATGATCAATGATGTTGAAGGAAGAGGCACCCTTCAACCACTAAGAAAAAAGTTAAATTCATTATGACCTTAAGTAAGGGAGACCTGTGGTTTTGGGACATTGTTTCTGTGATTGCAAGACAGAATGCTTATTTCATGTGAGAGTTTAGAAAAGTAGCTTTCAAAATCAGCAGAGTAGGGCCGGGGATTTAGCTTAGTAGTGTAAGTGCCTGCCTGGCAAGTGTGATGTCATGAGTTTGATTCCAGCTACAAAAAAAAAAAAAAAAAAAAAAAAAAAAAAAAAAAAAAAAAAAAAAAAAAAAAAAAAAAAAAAAAAAAAAAAAAGATAGAAAGAGAGAAAGAAAGAAAGAGAGAAAGAAAGAAAGGAAGAAAGGAAAGAAAGAGAGAAAGAAAGAAAGAAAGAAAGAAAGAAAGAAAGAAAGAAAGAAAGAAAGAAAGAAAAGAAAAAGAAAGAAAGAAAGAAAATCAGTAGGGTTGATGTCAGGCAGGGAAATGTGCTTATGCCTGTGAATTTACTGCTGATTGGCTGGCTTTCAGTAATGTGTTCAGGGATCTTTGCATAATGTCTGACTTGAAAATTTGTGGCTTCACTGATTGGAGAAATTTCAGAAGATCATGACTGACTTAAACAGATTTTACAAATAACCAAGTCCACAGTGGGGCCAGATCTGAGCACTTGATTCCAAGAAGATACATGATGCTAAATGAGCACAGGGGTAGGGAAGGTACTAGATGCTTAGTATTTAGAGAAACATGAACTAAAACTACAATAGGATAATAATGGTTTATACTGGATCAAGTTAAAAATACGGATCATAGTAAATAACGAAAAATGTAAAGGAACTGGAGACTTTGTACCTGTCATGGGAATGTAAAATCACTTTGTAAAACAATTTGATGATACATTAAATAACTAAACAAATGATCTAGGCCTTCTACTTCTAAATATTTACCTGTGAGAAATGAAAGCATTCTATATCCTGACTTATACACAAATGTTCATACCAGGTTTACTTGTGAATTTAAAAAAGTAGAAACAACAATACGATTCATCAATAGAGAAAGGGAAAAAAACTTGACTCTCTATGTGCAGTATTACTAAACAATAAAAAAAAACTATTATTAATACAATGATATGGATAAATTTCAGCAAGTTAATTATAAAGGCACAAAAGGGAACATATTACATGCTTCTAAATACTTCTAGAAACAATGTAACTTTAAGTGGCATAAAAATGCACTTGCCTTTTTTATTTGAGGCTTGGAAAGTAAATATTTCATAAACTGGCATAATTTTGTTTGTCATGTCCAGGCTCATTTTATAGTTATTGCCATTTATGGCTGATCCAAGCAGAATTTCTTTCCTTGTCTCAGAAGAATGGGCATGAAGCTCTCAGTTCTGTGTTTCACAGGGTCCAAAGCTTGGAAAGAATTTTCTCCCAGCTATTCATTTCCCTACTACCAGGTGGCTCATGCCTCCTGCATTCTTTATAGTAAATGCTACTTCATTGTTTCAGTCATTTCTGACAATTCTGACCTCCAAAGGTCCCTAAAGCACCTTTCTTAAACTGCTTTTTAATACATTAATGTCACTGTATCACTCTCCTTGTGAAATTTGATTTTTATGTTGGTAGGGGCAATGTTTATCCAGGCTATTATAGAATTCCATCCCCTAACAGAATACCTGGCAAATGATAAAGCATTACATTAAGAATTGAAGTAAAACACTGAAAATTTTATTCCTCACACATTGTATGATACTCCTTTTTCTTTGATTCACTTCCAATGCCCTATTTCATCCCCATTGTCACCAGGCTGGCTAACTTCTATTCACTGTTTGCTTCTTTCTTTCTTTCCTTTTTTTTTTTTTTTTTTGTACCAGGAATCAAACTCATGACCTCATGCTTGCAAGGCAGGCACTTACACTGCTGAGCTAAATCCCTGGCATCCACTGTTTACTTTGTTGTTGTTGTTGTGGCACCAGAGATGGAACTCACAACCTCACGCCTGCCAGACAGGCACTGAAGCCACTGAGCCAAACTCCCAGCCCTGGTTTTTTGAGGCAGGATCGCACTATGTAGCTCAGGCAGGCCTTGCGCTCACATTGTAGCCCAAGTGGGCCTTGAACTCACAACACTCCTCCTACTTCAGCCTCTGGAGTGCTGGGATTAAAGCTGTGCGCCACCACACCCAGCTCACTATTCACTTTTGCTTTTTTTTTTTTTTTTAATCTAAGAAAAAATGGACACAGAAAGCAAAAAGAAACAGCAAAAAAGACAGACAAATGACAACAACAAATCTGATATGATAACATTGTAGGTTTACACAATGAGATGGTTGAAATTTGGCAGTAGTTACAATATTGCATATCGTTACCTTCATAGGGGTTGTTCAGATTGACAGATACAGACATGCAAAATTTATCAAATCATGAGTGTTAACTTTTCCTTTTCAATAGCTAATGCATTTAGTAATATAGTCATTTTAACTGTCCTATGTATACCTATTTATGAATTTATGTCTTTTTCCTTTTCCCTTCCTTCCTTCCTCCTTTCCCCTTAGAATACCTCTTGTTATCTTTAAAATAACTGCCCATATTATCAGGTCTAATATAATCAAGCAAGATAGTTCAGAATGAAACCAATAAAGAATAAAAGAATGGTTGTAAAGAAGAGAAACAAAAAACTAAAGGGATCAACAAACAAAAACAACGTATCTGATACTGTAACATTATAGGTTTATGAAATGAGATGATTGGAATTTTACAGTAGTTGTAGTAGACTATATTACTAAGAGAGAGAGAACAGTTGATACTCATATGGTTAGACCAATCTTACATGTCTTTATCTGTCAGAATGAACAACCCCCTTGAAGGTAACAATATACAATGTCACAACTACTGTAAAAATCAGTTTACTTTTGAACGTTTGTGTTATCTCTTTTTGTAAGTCCACTCAGCTCACTTGCCTAAGGGTTCACCCCAAAAATCCCTAACCCTAACCCTAAAACCTAATGGTCAGCCCTTACATTTGTTTATTTGCAAAAACAAAACATCAGGATTGCTGGGTAGCACATTCAGGTAAAAATCTTTCTCTGCACGTTTTTAAAATTGATTTGCTTCATTTACTTTGGAAAAGGCTGTTGTGGAGCCATGACATTGGAATAAAATTCATTATACATGAGACGGTATCATAGCTGTCAAATTCCATACGGCCATGAGATGACAGGGTAGTTTATTGTGGTTACCATCTGCAGAAGTATTAAATGTTTTATGTAATATTGTATCTACTTGCATATTTATAAAATACACACATAATACACGTGTATATATTGTATGCCATTTTCTTTCCTGAATAGCTAGTACCTATCATTGCAGAATAAATCACAAATAAATATGTCATTAAATGTCACGTGGTGAACAATTCTGCCTAAACTTTTATTCTGAGTCAGGGCATTGTCACTAGCCTCATTCTTCTTGCTTTGTTGCCTAGCGCATCCGTAGCTGTGGTGCGAGGATCAGCTGATGTGGGCAGTAGCTCCATCATCTATGGCATCTATGTTTTCCAAAGAACCAGGGATTATTAGCCATTTCACTTATTATCACTTGGCAAAATCTGGAGGTAAAATTTCAGCCAGGTCTGTAAAACTTTTATATTCAAATTAGCCGTATTTGTGTGTGTGCGTGTGTGTGTGTGTCAAATTAGCCATATTTGTGTGTGTGCGTGTGTGTGTGTGTGTGTGTGTGTGTGTGTGTTCTTCTGCATGGTCCTATCTTCTCATTTTTTATTTGTTGGTGTGGTACTGGGGATCGAACCCAGGGTCTTTGCATCGAGCAACATCTTCAGCTTCTTTTCTTTTATTTATTTTGTTTTGTTTTGAGACGGGACTTCACTAAGTTGCTAAATTACCCTGGCTAGGCTCTAACTAGCAATCCTCCTGCTTTAGCCTCCAAGAGTGCTGACATGTGAAGAGAGTGTGTACTTTGTTTTTAAAGAATGAAATTAAAATCCAAAAAAAGTTAAAATCTAGCCAAAAGACTTTCTCAATCACGTCTTTATATCAGAGTTCCTCTGTAGGTCTGCACTGATGCCAATCTTCTTGCATTCCTTAGCATCCCCAGATGGGTCAAGTCAGGGAGGCACTGACCATGCCTACACTGAGCAGCTCAGAGCTCTGGGGGTCAACGAGCTGATACCTGGTTTTACCTGGATTGTCATGGCATCCAAGCTGTCAGCAAGTGGAATACATTAGGAGTTGAATTAAAACACTGAAAATTTTGCTCATATGCCTGAGAAATCTGGATATGTGATTACTTTTTTAAAGCCATTCTTCTTGACAGGGTGAAATTGTGAAGTATTTTATGAACAAACAAATGCTAACAAATTTGAAATCCCAGCATTTCAAACAATGGCTTAGGTATGGGATCCTTAAACAGAAGCTATGGAAGTGCTTGATCTTTTTCAAAGATGCAGATTTGGGGCTCAGGAAGCCAAATGTCACCAAGGATTGAAGGGCAACATTTGAGGTACCTTCTGGATATTGTCTTTCAGTGTTCCAAGTTCTGAAGACCAAAAACTAAAAGAAATAATCTTACATCCTATGCAGGTATCAAGAGCTTAAAGATTTATGTTTGTGAGTCTGAATTTTATAGTCGACATAGATAAATTTTGAGTTTATAAAAGCCTCAATCTGATGAATGGACAATGGCAACTTTCCTCCCTTGAAATAAGTACAAAAAATACTACAAATTCCAGCACTAGCCTTTTAGGAAGAAGTTGGAAAATCTATGCTATTAAAGAAGGGCCAGATGCCTTCAAATCTTATTTAGACATAGTCTATCTTCATTGAACACCGAAGTTTAGCTCATTCTGTTGTCCATGGTTAAAGCAAATGCTAGGGTATTCTAATCAACTCACACAAAGTAAAGACAGGGGTCCATCAGAGTTAATATTTGCATCAATCTATGATCAGCTAATAAAACCAAATTAATATGTAAGGTTGCTTCATTAGTGGGTAGGACAGAAAAAACTGCCTCTCAATGAAAAATTTATTTACTGAAAAAAGGAAACATGCATTTTTAAAATTTAATGGATGTCTAATAACCTTTTGTTAATTAAGTATGTAAGACCTAAAAATATGTGAGATGAGCAACATATTCATTATAATTAAAATAAAATGTTGACAATTATAGAAATGATATATGCTGTTTTTTATCAAGGAAATAATATTTTCAGTAAAAATTTAATCTTAAAATGACTGTGAGTAGTCCTCAAATTTTCTGAACCCTGTTGTGATGTAATAAATCCTCAGTAGCAAATTAAGATACATGATTCCCTTCATAAAGAATAAAGTAGGTAGTTTTAAAAACAGTGTGAAATTAGCTATCCTACACAAACTAGCAGTCTCATGTATGAAATTGAACCTGTATCTGTCCCTGTACTAATTCAGACCAGAGCCATTTAATGTACACTGTAAGAGTGGAATCCTACATCATCATTTCTTCAAAAACAACTGACACGGCACTCTATCTTGCATACTTATACATACTACTAATTCTCTGTTAGTTCATCAGAAAGAATAATTTGTGTTGTCATTGTTTGATTGTCTGATCATTTTTTATGCCTAGCTCTCTTAATTTGAACTTCTAAGATAATAATATGTAATATATTAACTAGTATTGATTTCTTCCTTTTTTTTTTTGAAATTCTGTATTACTTCTACCTTTTTGTTCTGTTTTGTTTTTAACATAAAATATCTAAAAAAAATAGCAACTGACACAGTTGGACACTAGTAGTCTAATATTAGAAGAAAACTTCAGGAAGGCACACATCACTGTCTTGTCCCTAGAAGTATTACAGAAAATGATCTGTCTCCCCTGCTCTGGCCAATATACTTCAGTTGCCCAGGTAACAGTTCCTGCTGTAGTTCTGGTTGCTTCTGTCTCTTAGAAATGGCTGTTCACTGTGATGCATAGCTGGTCACTATGGTGCATATAGTAAGAACTAATCAAAGACAGCCAAGTACTCCATCTTTGTACTTCCTTTTACAGACTCCACAAAAACCTCCCATCTTGAGTCTTTGGGAACTGACATTTTGAATAACAATTGATTCCTAGTCAGTGCCCCTCTGACATTAAATAAATCTGCTTCCAAATCCTGTGTGTCATTCTGGTGTTTCTATTTGCTGTAGTATCTGGTGAATATTGACTCTCCTGACTGCTTTGGTCACTAGTTGTGGGCCTCATGGATGGAGAAAGGACCTCTCTGGGTCCCACTGGGAGGGCACACCCTCAAGATTTATCAAGTCCTCTTGGAGTCTGGAGGAGGATTCTTGGCTCCTTGCTTGAGCAACTCACATCAGACCTCAAAGGGAGGAGGACACAGCTTGTCTGCCTGATTCTGGTAAGATCCTGGGGTCACCCCAGTTAGTTTGTCTGTCAGTCCTGCTCAGTTTAAGCAGAAGGGGACTGACTCCTGTTAGTCAGGACTGCCTTCAAGGTTGGAATGTTTAACCTCTGAGTATCTGTTGAATGACTGCGTGAATGAGTAGAACAGACAGCATAAGCAATAGGCGTTCCATCTGTGCACCACCAAAACTGGGCAGCATGAATCATGGTGGCTGATTGGGCCTTCGCCTGTGGTTCTGTGAAAATCAACATGTGGCATGATGAAGGCCTTGCACTATCCTTAGCTAAGGCGTGCCTAAGTACCTATAAGGCACGTGGCCAGGTGGCCATCTAAATGGTCTCTCTCTCTGAGGGGCGCCCACCCTTTGTCTGTTGTAACATCATTTAAGGGTATACAACACACATGTAGGAAGTCAGAGATGGGAATTAGTCAAAACTCACAGTCCGTGGCTACAGGAAAAAAGGCTTTTCTGGTGATTGAATGAAACTGCTCCCTGCATCTCAAAGAAAATAAAAAAGGAAAAAAGAGGCCCTGTCTTCCTGAGAATTCCACCTCCTCCACCACCTCAGTTGCTGCCAACAATTTCACACACTTGCACCCCCGCCTTGACTCATTTACTTTCAAGCCAACTGAACTGATAGCCATTTCCTGCATTTGGCCATAGAGACCCTCTGCCCTGAACCTTTGCTTCAGGGCTATACCTATGTGGTCAGATGGCATCATCTAATGCCTGCTTGAGAGAACTGTCAACAATTCCTTATGAGTTCCACATTTTGACAGGAGAAATTGGACTCTCAGCCCTGATAAATGAGTTGGCATAGCCTTTCCAAAAGTTGCCTCTTCTAGGAACAACGCAGTTGAGAGCTTCTCAGAGACATAAAAGGAGAGCCAAAATCCCATCAACCATTGTTACTGAAAAACCTGATAAAAGAAAATCACTGATGTCCACAAGAAAATCCAGTCTGATAGATTGCCATCCCTCTGGCTATGAGTTATAAGGGCTATGGATACAAAACATAAATGCCACTTCCATCTGCGAGACACAAAGAAACCTGACTATTCAGGCCCACCTCAATCTGAACCTCACCTCACCCTGTCGGGCCTGAATGGATAGGAAAGACTGAGCTCTCTCAAACTGGGCTCCCAAGAGCACACCGTAATTGCAAAAGTCAGGGGCAAATCTTTGACTTCCCTGCTAGACAATGGAACAGAACTCTCTGCCTTCAAAAAGTTACCATCACTGGGGCAACTGGGACTTTTACCTCTCACCCCTTCTGCCAGGCACAAACTTACAGCCTGGGAGAACATATCACCAAACATAAATTCCTGTCACCAAGTCAGTCAGTCTCCCTCTGCTTAACCCTGTACTTTCCCTGAAAGCAAGATGATACCTGCATCAGCCTGAGACAGATAGCCAACCATCTTGAAATTCTGAAAACTCTCTTACCAAAAGTCTAAGCCAAAGACCTGTCTCTGGACCTGGTCATCAGCCATGCCACCTCACTGGGACTCCCATTGCTGTCAGACATCATGGGAAACACAAACAGACATCCAGCTACACAAGTCTGAGATTTTGAGGGACTACTTTACAATCTACAGGTATCGATCCATACACCTTCTTGTTGGATGTTGCTACCTGATGCCACCTGGCTTACATACCTAGATTAATTAATTAATTGCACCTAGATTTAAAAGATGCCTTCGTCTGCTTGCAAGTTGCTCCCTTCAACTGGGAAAATCCTGAGATATGATACAACTCATCTGGACTCAATTGCCACAAGGGGTTAAAAATTCTAGCACTATTCTCAGGGAGGCTCTAACAATAGATTTGTCCAAAGCATCAGCACCTTTTCCCTAAGACAACCTGTTTCTCTGTTCCTCATACTTGCTGTCATGTTCCCTTGAGAAAAAGAATAATAAACTGGCAAAGTGCTAGAATACCTCTGCTGCCTAAAGCCAGTTCAAGATCTCCAAGCTGCTAATGCCACTGTGATTGCCCTCCATATACATTGCCTCAGTCTTCTGCCACCCACAGCTTACTGGTATACCTGCATGGACATAAAGAATGCCCTCTTCTGCCTTTGATTGGCTCCTGTCAGCCAGCCCCTCTTTGCTTTTAAGTGGAAAGACCCCAGTCCTGAACTCAAAAGTCAACTGACCCGAACTCAACCTCCCAGATGTTCAAAAATATATGTACCCTCTTTGGTGAAGCCCACACAGTTCACCTCACTAGTTACACTTTTGCTTAATGACACCCAAGCTGCCTGCTAGTAACACACAAAAGCTCCACTACAATGTCTGGCAGAAACTGATTACAAGAAAAAAAAAAACTCTGTAAATTTCTTGGAGCTTCTGGCTTCTGCAGAATCGGAATCCTTGAGTTCACAAAAAAACAACAATGCTTACTCAGACTGTCAGCCCCTGAGAGTGCCCACTGACCTACCTGTGCAAATACTTGAATCCAGTTGCTAAGGGCTGCTTCCCCACTTTGTCTCTGTGCTCTAACAGCCAATGTCCTTCTGATCAAGAAAATTGACAAGCTCACCTTAGGCCAAGACTTAACTGGCCAGGCATCACATGCTGTCCTGGACCTCCTGAATAACTGTACAGGAATATGTCCTGTTTATGGATAGACATGACTCTGTCAGGAATGAAGTTTGACAGGTTAGATTTGCTGTGGTTGCCTTGGACAAAGCTATTTTGGCCAAAGCTCTCCTGCAAGGATGATGCACACAGCAAATTGCTTCCTGCTGCTGTTTGGAAACTTGTCACCAAGGATGCCAAATAATTTGCACTCAAAATAATCCAATTCAGCGGCTTAAGCCCCTACTGGGGATCCAATTGACTAAAACATCAACCCAAGTCATCAAAATTTTATCCAGTACTCCCAGAAGATCCATATTAATCAGAGCCAGACCTGACCCCACTGTATGTTCTGTAAGCACAAGCTACAGTGCCAGCATCTGCACCCTGCAGTCAGCTCAGGCTGCAGTGTCTGTGTCATCAGCCCTGACCTCCACCCAGCATGACTTAGTGCTCATCTGCACCTACTCAGGCTGGCTAAGGGAACGAAAGTTTACAGGGCCCTGATGTGAGAAATCATCCCCAGATACGGCCTACTCTTGATCATTGGCAACGATAACAGGCCTGGTTTGTAGCAGAGATAGTTCAAAACCTGACAGAACCATTAAAGATGAAATAAAAATTGCATAAGTATCAGGTCACAAGCTCTAAAAAGTCAAAGGAATGCAACACAATGCTCTAGCAACAGCTCACAACCAGTCCATAAAGTTTAGCTAAAAGACCAGCTATACCTGTTGACACTCCTGTACACGTTTACAACCTAGGTGCATATGAACTACCTCTGCAAGTTTCAGAAATCCAGCCTTAGATCCACTGGAGAATTTATTTGGACTCTGAAGATACAATACACTCAAAGCCCTGCTCTAGTCCACACACATCTGAAGCTTGAGCACACTGTAGCTAGGGTTGTTCCCTGCCTATTCCCCTTGATTTTTGTGTCTTTTCAGGCTACTTACCTCTGTCCTTGCTTCCCCGCCCCATGGCTGGCTGTGATTTTTTGCTTTGGTTCTATGGGAGATTGCCCCAAGAAAATGAAAAATAACCAGTAAGGCCCTTACAAAAGGTAAAGATTTGACGAGCATCCAATGCACACTGGACACTCTCCTAGATAAGATTACCTCCTTCACTCCCTTGTCAGAGTCAGCTTAGGGAAGAACCCTATAATAAGAGAAACAAACCACACATTCCTGGTGGGAAATCTTTCAATCTTGGGGGCCTTGGCTAGAACCCATCCTAGGACCACTGACAGCTTTACTGTTATTGCTTCTAGTTGTGTGTTTGCTCAAAAGATCACATGTAACATGCCCAGAAAAGATTTGACAGGGAAACCAAAAAAGGGGGAAAATGTAACAGAAAATGATCTCCCCCCCCAGCCAGTATAGTTCAGTTTCTTAGTTGCCACGGTAATAGTTCCCATTGCAGGTCTGATTTTTTCTGTCTCTTAGAAATAGCAGGTCAATATGATGCATATTATAAAAACCAATCAAAGACAGCCATGTACTCTGCTTTTGTACCTCCCCTTGCAGACTCCATAAAAACTTCCTTGTATGAGCCTGCTGGGCCTGACATTTTAAGGAACAATTGATTCCTAGTCAGTCCCTGTCTGACTCTAAATAAGTCTGCCTCCAAATCCGGGGTGTTATTTTGGTGTTTCTGTTTGCTGTAGCAGTGGCACGGAAAGTTCTCCAAGTGCTCTCAAGTATCAGAACAAGTTTCTGGATGAAATGGTATATGTTCATCAACAGATAAATGAATGAAGAAAATGTGGCATTTATGCACAACAGAGTGCTATTCTGCCATGAAAAGGATAAACTTGAGACATCGGTGGGAAAATGGATGCATCTTGAAACCATATTAAATGAAGCAACTCAGATGCACAAGCTTAAACACCTAATGGTTTCTCTTACATGAAATACCCTCTCTCTCTCTCTCATATATTTATACTTATATTTATTTATTTGACAGGTAATAGGGAAAATAGGGAGAGATAGAGACAGAGTCAGAGACAGAGAGATTGTAATCTAGCAGAGATTATGTATCTAGAAGTGGACCTTGATTTACTACAATGGTCTTATATATTTTATGTTATTTGGCCTATTAGTCTAGTTTTCAGTCTATATATATGATAATTAACTTGATAAGTTCTTATAAGATAAATAAATGAATCTGATGCTAAAAAAATAAAAGAAGGTAGAGGGAAGGGAAAAGAAACAACTGAAATGTGTTATGTGCATATACTAATTCCCTACAGTGAATATAATCATTATGTACTGCAAACATGTGTTAATGAAAGAAAGAAAGAAACAAACAAAGAATATTTTGACATGGCTTAGTGGATGAACTGTCCAAAGAAATGTGGCCTAGTTTTTAAAACATAAATTTGTGTTAAAGAATAGTCCAGGTCAGAAGAGCATGCTAATCACCTCAGAAGCAAAAGAATTTTGTGCTGGTTATTAATGAAGAATTAATGTTAATGACTTCTGCTTCGTGTTGCCAGCTCAATCTAACTCATGAGCTACTTCCAAAGCATTGAGACTTTGCAACAGTGGTTGCTTAAAAAATGTGATACTGCTGAAGGAAAAAATAGCCAAACAATGTTCTCTTCCAGATCATTAACATCGGAGAGAATAAATAACAACAACAGAAAAGGGAAAAAAATATATTCTGATGCTTTGTCTGGGATTAATTAAGTAGCAGCTCATTTATAATAATGAAAACATTACTTCTGGGAAAACAACCCTTTAATTCATAGCCATTTTAGACACAAGGGTGGGCGTGATCCTTGGAGAAAGGAATCATTTTAATATTTCTTCATCATGAGCAAAATAAACAACTCTAATAGATTTCAAGTGACATAATAGCAACTCAGATTGACCTGGTAAGATACTGAGGCAAAATTAGCTACTACTGACTTTCAGTTTTCATATTAGTAAGTGTAAGGATAATCTGGAAAGAGTAAATCTCAGGGTCAGAGCCATGTTTTCCAGTCAACTGTATTCCATTTACACACAATAGCACGTGATGAATCTGAACAGTTCCATGGAAAGGCAGAACTGCATGTCCTAAATTATACCTGAGCATTTTTATGCAAATGTATCATCATCCACCACCATCCTATTTATGCCTAAAACTATTAGCCTCCTGAAATCACATTTCCAAAAGTGAAATTTAATAATTCACAGAATGTTTATGTGTGCAGCCCCACTGTTGTGCTATAATCTGTCTTGAATTTCTCCTTTCTTTCATTTGCCAGAACTTTCTCATCCTAATACAAACTTCACTGCCATTTCTTTGCTTTTATACTTTGCATGTTTTAGTTTATTGAATTGGTATTTTTTGATTTGGGGCAATACAATCTATTAAAATCATGGTAGTTACATGTATGTTCTTTTATTTGATCCAAACATTTTATGATCAAGAAAGAAAGCTAGAGATATATTGAATTTATTCCAGATTTGTTCACATTATTACTATGATATCTTATGCATAGTTTTGTATGATTTTACTAAAAAAATCACAGTAAAGACAAGCCTTCGGCTTTCTCTTATATTTTAGGTCAATAAACTTAATAGATCTAATTCCCATTTAAGAATTTTAAAATGTCTTAATATAAATTAAAACATACACGTATTTTCCAGTGTCACCATTTAGTTCTCAAAACCAGCAAGAATTGAAACATTTCCTAAAAGTATGAGAAGTTCAGTTCTCAGATTGAGAGGATGGAAAATTAATCAGCACACAGGAATGGGTACTAGTAATATTTTAAGGATTTTATGGTGCTCTGGAATATTCCCTGAATCCCAAATTCCAGTTTAGAAAAGACGTATATCTTATTTTTCCTCGGATTCTTTCAGGTATGTTGATCACCATAAAGCCAACCACCATGCCCAAGGACTTTTACAGAGATTTTATAATGAAACCTTATTGTAATTGATTTGCTCTCTTTTCTGAATATAAGGTAGACCAGTGTCTGCCTTCCTTCCATGGAAATCTGGAGGGCAGAAAAGAAAATCTGGAAAGCACTTTTGACTGGTAAAGCAAGAAGGGTCATACTTGTTTGCTTCAGGAGTTTCCTTTCCACAGAAGGTCAAGAAATATGTGGCTATTTTTCTAGGACCAAATGTGGATTTCAGTAGGAGAAAGAGCTGGCCCAGATCCATTTAGCTACTTCCCCAAAAGACTACCAGAGAGGGGGAAATGGTCCTGCAATATTTGAGATGTGAGAGGTGCATTTTCTAAGGACAAAGATATTGGAAGAGAAACATCTAATGAAGAGGGAGATTTTCCCACATTTAGAACTTGAGCTGCAGAGCTCAGGGCCATATTCCTCAAAGATACTGAGAAAACACCAATGTTAGACTTCTCTGATGCTTCACAGGAGTTCTACCAAACCCTTCTGTCCTCTTGCCCACAGCGTCAGTGACAAGTTGTCCACAGGTGTCAAGGAGCTCACCAAAGCAGGTGTATCAGGGACCACTTCATTTTAATCTCAGGACCATTCCTGTGGCCCACCTGGTCTTTCCTGTAACACTGCAACAGAAACTCGCTAGTGTCCATCCCTGCTCCACCTGGAGCTCCAAGTGGGTTAAAGTGCCGTGATACAAACTTCTGACTTCTGAACGAACATGGAGAGAGCCAACAAACAACAAATTCTTTTTCTCTAAATCACTGATTCTAAAGTTTATATAGCACAGCTCTTCATCAGGTCTCCTAATACCAAATCACCAGTCAACCTCAGATTGACCAACTGGATAAGATATAATTACTCAGGTTCTTCTTCTTGCCTTTTTACACTATCCCTGCCCCTCAGTCTGCTCTGAGGTCATGTGATCCAGTAAACCAGGCAGCTTCCATTTCCTGAGGAACCAGGGCTGGCGTTGCATCCTTGAGCTAAAGAAGACTCTAAGCTTGCACAAACCTTATCCAAATGAGAAATTTCGCATTGCTATATCTTAACACACACCTTTCATGACCCACTGCCTACTTCTTAAGTAATAAGCAAATCCTACTTCAACTAATTACTGAAGGAGGAGGCAACCAAGAAAAAGAAAGTACCATGCCTAACTGGCCAATGACAACAACTGAGCTGGAAAAAGGGAGATGATTTAACAGTAAATCCACCTAGATATGTGACTCTTCCATCAACTTGGAAATTACAATGCCCAAGTTGATACTAAAATTGTTATTTCAATGTAAGTGGGGAACTGTCCAATTCTTCAGAGTGCACAGAAACTCAAGAATCTGCCCAGCTTTTCATGGCGGGGAGGGCATAGGATGTTTATGCCACTGGGTACATCTTTAAGGGATAGCTACTTGAGAGACTGGAAAGGATTACAAGCTTGATTCCAGCCTGGGAAACTTAGTGAGACCTTGTTGCAAAATAAAAAATATTGTTACAAAAAAAGGCTGAGAATGTAGCTCAGTACAAAGATCTTGGATTCACTCTCCACGGCCCCCTCCAAAGCAAAAGAAAAAAATTCCATTGTTTATATAACATTGATAATGTTTTCTCAACACATAAGTTGTATGACAATGGATGAGTTACTTAATATCTCTGAGATTTTGAGTAGCTATAGTTTGAGAATAAGATAAATAGGCTTCACTTCATTAAGATCAAGACAAATAAGATCACATAGATAGAAGGAAGTGGCAAGTCGCTACGGATAGTTAACCTTTCATTGTATTCTTCTTTCTCCAGACATTTGTGTCTTATAATTCTTTGATCTGATAGTAACACTGAAGAAGTATTAGGAAGGTCAGTTTATGAACTAAATGAAGAGTGCATAGAAGTCAATGTGTAGAAATGGGCTAAGGTTGGAAGACATTTGTGTTTGGTTACTAAGCAATAACATGCCTCATACCTAGCCACATGGACTTGAAATCTGAGCCCTCACACAAAGTACCCAATGAAAAGGACTCTGAACCCAGTTTAAGGCTACTTTTCATCGCATCTTGAAATTCTTACTAGTTTAAACCTTCAATTTGTGCTTACTTATTAGACCAAGCAGGGCAAGGTGGCAAACACATAAGCAAAGAAGAGGCAAGCAGTATGAATGTCCACTGTAACTTCTCACACCTTTGTTCCTCTGTATCATCTGTGATGTCTCATGACAAAATTTTAGTGAATCCACAATGCATCGAAGTATAGATAGACTCAAGAATACAAGGTAGTAGAGCCAGGCCTGGTGGCACATGCCTTTAATTCCAGCACTTGGGAGGCTGAGGCAGGAGGATTGTTGTGAGTTCGAGACCAGCCTGGGCTAAACAGTGAATTCAAGTCCAGTCTGAACTGCATAGTGAGACCCTCTCTCAAAGAATAGGGGTGGGGATTTAGCTCAGTGTCCTAAGCATCTCCCTAGCTGGCATGAGGTTGTGAGTCCAATCCTCAGTGCAAACAAACAAACAAACAAAAGAATACAAGGTAGTATGTTACATCTCCAAGTGAACCATCAGGGGTACCACGGTGGATTGACAACTGGTGGACAACTTAACACCAGCTGAACTGAATCAGCCGGGTGCTGAGTGTGGATGGCCCACCTGAGGATTGTTACCAACATAAAAAGGAGAACTAAAGAGGAAGAAGGAATGTTGTTGGTTCTGGGTTTGTTCTTCTGGTGCTGTTAGTTCTCCTGGAGGAGCTTGTCATGCTGGCTTTCCTGATATGAACTCGGCTGTTCTCATTGTTGGAGAAGCTCAGGATCTTGTGGTCGCTGAGGATGACCATGTACTCTTCGAGGGAGCTCTGGTCCTTATTTTGAGCATCCCGGCTCCGGTGCAGAGCCCTCAGCCTACTGGAACAGATCCTTCATCCTGATGATGTAGACATTCTAGCTTCCACCGCAGAGTTTCAGGCCTTGTCAGTACAGATCTGTTAAACAGACTTGTCTCAGTCATTGTTGTGGGTTCTAGGCCTCCAGTTGGACTTGTGGGGGGCATTCTCAACGGTTCTAGGTCTTCAGCTGGACTCATGCAGCTGGACTCATGGGGTCCAGGCCCACCAGCTGAATTCTTTGGGGTCTTTAGTGTGTGGACAGATTTCCTGCCCTTTCTGTGCTTGACTCATTGAGTGACTATTACAAAATAATACTATTAATTATGTGTCCTGTATTAAGTTGTTTTCCTTGCAAACCCTGACTGCAACAGATACCAACATTCCTGACAGCTCTCCTTCCCATTAAAAGGAGAATCATCTAATGGAAGAACATGATAGATGAAATTGTAGGATGCAGGAAGCAGCAAGGAATTTATCGTAGTTACTTTTGCCCAAATTGTATTCCACATTTCAAGCTAACTATGTATACTAAGAATGGTGGCAAAGATGGACACAGAATCCATACTTCATTTTCCAAATTTCAGTCCTTCTTTACTCATCAGACAGCTAAAAAGAAAGAAGTGTTGAGGAGAGAGGAGAAAGGGAGGGAAGGGGAGAAGGAGAGGGGGAGGGGGAGGGGTGGGGAGGAGAGAGAGAGAGAAAGAGACAATTCCATATTTTTAGCATCACTTTCTGATTTTAGGTTGCCATTTGTATTCTTCCCTGGCCCCACAAATTATATGATTTCCCCTGTAGAATTTGTTCCCATGAATCAAATGAAGTATTTATACAAGAAGATCCCTTAGACTTCCCCATTCTAGGAAGGCTTTCCATGTGAAAAACAGGGTTTTCTTGCTGAGTGACCTAAACCCATCCAAAAAAAAAAAAAAAAAAAAAAGACAGCAGCCCCGTGTCAGTTTAGCCAACAGATGGCGCCATTGTACTGAGAAAAAGAAACTTTTGAGACGCGGTCCCTGGCTCCAGTTTGTGGGGTTTGGTGTGAAGCAGTGCTGGATTTTGAGGTTCCCTTTGCTCCCTGGGCTGAGTGGCTTTATGCAAAACAAAGACACAACATTACACAGCAATCGTGATTCTAGTTGTTCAAATATTTTCTTCTTTGAAAATGGGAGTTTACTTAATTTCTAACCCATCTTGTGGGAGTCAGGGTCGAACACGCAGCTGCTGTTAATCCGCGTTTTGTTTCTGCGTCAAAGAGAGAACAGAGTGGGTTTGGAACAGTGCCCCTTGCATTGTCCTCTGGGTCTTGGCAATTCTAGGCAAGTGGAGCTTGGGTAAAACGTTATGAACTTTTTGAAAAATAGTGGCAATTATGCAAAAAAAAAAAAAAAAAAAAAAGAAAGAAAGAAAGAAAGAAAATAATTTTACTCTTGGCTGTTGGTATTTTTGTTATCATTTTGAAATAAAAGTCCTCAAAATAAAAGAAAAAATCTTACTTCTGCGGTAGTATGCTTGAAAAGAAAGACTCTTGAAATGATACTTTTTAAAGATACACCACTGCCTTTCTGCCAGAAGATGAAATCAAAAGCAGGTTCTCTTGAATTCATGAGCAATTCACTGCCTTCTCCTTCAGAGCAAGTCTGTTGACCAACCAGGTGTTCTCCATCTTAAATTCATACCTTCTTCCCTGGTATTTCACCCTGCCCAGGACGGTTTAATTTAAGTATTTTGCTCTTCTTTTTTTTCCTCCCACACTGTTTGCTTTGAGCGTCTGCTCTGCCTGTCCCCAGAAGTGGCTGCATTCCAACAGTAGGCAAAGACAGTTACGTAAAGATATTTTCTCAGGGTTTCCTAGGAAACCAGTGACGCTGGCCCCGTTTGGATTGGACATGAAACCAAGAAAATGAAGTCCCACTCTGGCTCACTTCGGAATGGTTGGTGTGGCTGAGAACGCTGGAGGCTACTTCCTTCCATAATAGTTTGCTCCTTTTTATTTTGATTTTTTGAAAGTATATGGCATATTCAATTTAGGGGAGATGCAATAATTCAAAGAATAAAAACAATGACGCTGGAGCAACTAAGCCCACACATATGTAGTAACCTAAACTGATTTTATTAAAATTGAGAATGAAATAAAATCCAGAACGTTCCTCCTTCTAATTTTAAAAAGCAAAACTAAGTCGATTTACAGCTAATATCTGATTGTTTCAAAATACAAAATCTTATAACTGAGGCGACTCAGTCATAACTTCTTATAATGTATCCTTTCTATGTAGTTACGATATAGAGAGAATTTTGTACTTAGTATTGTCCCAGCTCTTAGAAAATGGAGAGGTTGTCTTGTTATAGTCATAGATTAGGCAAAGAAATAAGAGACACTGAAACCCTAATGAAATATATTGAACAACTCACGAATATACAAGGAGCAATGAACGATACTTTCTGATAAGGGCACCCTGATTCTCCCTGGGTATTTCTGCCTGCTCTAGCATGATACATGCCAAAATGCTGAACAGAAGTTACTAGAGTTGATTCTAAAAATATCTGTCTACATGATACAAACCAAAAAAAAAAAAAAAAGGACAGTCAGCTGACTTGCTACATTATATAAAATAACTTGTGGTTCAAAATATACAGTATTTCACTACAATGGCTGTTAGTAGACTCAACTGAATGTTTTGGAAATAACTAAACACAACTAAAGAGTCAGTCTTGAGTCCTTCAATCTAAAGAAAAAAACACTACCCAAAAACACTGATAATAAAAAGGGAAATTCAAAACATTGCAGAAACACAGCCGAATTTAATTTTTACAATTGTGAGATTTCATGAATTTATCATCACTGCTATTGCTACAGTTGTATTTTAACTCTTTTTGCAGTGGTTATATTATACAAACGAGAAGATTTTATGTTGGTATCTGCCTCTAGTGATTTGCATTTTATTTAATAGATAGCTCATATTCAATTTTAAATGTTCTAATCACTAAAGATAACACTATATTTTAGTTAAACTGAATTCCTTTGCTATTTCTTACTCAAAAATTCAAAGAAATAAAAACTTCTTTTAAACCAATTTCAAAATAAAAGAAATTTGTTTGATAGCTCAGATGAAAAGATTTAATAAACTGATTTTTTCCTGTTACCCTGTGACTGAAATTTCCTTGCAAAAATTAAAATAAAGACAAAAAAATTAAAATCAAATTCAAATCTATCCCACGGTAGTGTATGGTAACTCACATTGTCTTTGACATTTCTAAGAATTGATCAGAACATTTGTATTCCTTCTCTTTTTTTCCTCTTCCTGATTTTAAGACGCACAATCATTCTTTAGATGCCTTCTGTGTGTTCACACATAATTTAGCCAGAGTGAAGTAACTTTGTGAGGATATCATGGTTCTCTTAGGAAGGGTCTCCAGAGCTCTCTTTCCTATTGTGTATTTCTTTAGTCCAGCATCTAAAGAAGCCTAAGTCTAGGCTCCTATTCCTTTTGGAAGATCTTATTCTTATAAATTATAGTTTCACAGCAGGCCAGAAGATACCTGCTTTTGGTTTTTAAATATGTACTCCCAATTCTATTTGTTTTGAAAATGTAAATTTGGTCCAAAGTGATTGGCATAGCTGAAGACTAACTTGAGGGTAGCATGCTTTTCCAGTTGTTCATATATGTTTTCATCCATAAAACACACTTAGATAAGCAAAGAAAATTGCACTCAGTTGAAAGGAGACACTTAGGGATACACAAAGGACACAATTGCACACAGTTCAGAGAACTTTGCATCACACTCCTCTGCATCTGGTCTTCAAACGCTGTCTGACTTCATAGAATCTTCTTTACACCACTTTATATTTCAGCTGAACAGTTCTACTAGCAAACTTCAGGTGATGTATATAAACATCTTATTCAGTAGATTTCTAGCTTTGAAAAATGTGTCGCTGATGAAGTTTATGAGTGCTGTGTCCCGAACTCAATTTATCTGAAGCCCTGCGATTTTTAAATGTGGCATGTTACACACAGTGATAATTTTTAGGAGCATATAAGTTGCATTAATGCATAAAACATTATGTGTGCATGCTGATTGGCCAGATAAGGGGCAGCATGTGAATGGTAAGTGGTAGAAAAGAATGGAACTAAGACACTCACCTAGAATTTGTCCTATAACATTAACGATATTGATATTCTCCACATACCAGTAAGAACACACAATACCAAGTCATTACTCATGGCAAACCCATTAAATAGCCATTGCTGTATGGGAAGGATGATTTCCGTTCCTTCTCAGTGTGCTTGTGGGAAGGATAATACAGGAATAAAACGCTTCCACTCATGACTCAGAGTGATGGCTGTGTATGTTCTCATCTGAGCCCGGAGGTATTTACCTCCAATCCTTCCACCTGTCCACTTTGCTCTGCCTCATTCCACCACCTCAAGTATGCACAATTGGACTACACAACTATCATCAGCTCTCCCAAAGACCCGTTCTACTCCATGGAAGATACTGGTGCTCTCTTTGTTTCTGGAAACAATGTGAAGAGGGCAGTTCTTGTGGAGAAATAGCTCCTGTCTCTCCTACTGCATAAACTATTGAAAAGATCACCACACTATTTGTTTCTCAGGTATAAGGCAGAGCCTTATCCACTATGACCCTGTTTTGTGGGAGTCATGTATTAAGTTCTGCAAATAGCACTTTGGGAGAGCTTTGTAAACTCTGCAGTGAGGTGGGAGAGCTGACCTTTATGCTTGGGACAGATTAGTATGCACCCTGTACCTAATACCCCAAAGTTAAAATTTCTCTGACTTTACTCTTTTCATTCTTCTGCAGTCTCAAATTAGGCACACAGAATCACTTGTGGTAGAATAAGTGTGATAAATTCATTTAAAAGCTGCCCACAGTGATTTTAGACTTCCTAAAATGCCTATCTCTAAATCGTTTTAGACAGAAAACTGTATGAAGAACAAGGATGTCAACGGCCATGCACCCTGAAAAACTAAAGCAGAAATACTGAGAAATCAAGAAAATATCAATTAGTTAGCTGAGCCTTCTCATGAAGAGTTGTTTTTGTTTTTGTTTTTGTTTTTTGTTTTTTGTTTTTTGTTTTTGGCACCGGGGATCAAACTCATAGCCTTGCACCTGCCAGACAGGCGCTTAAGCTGCTGAGCCAAACTCCCAGCCCTAGTTTTTTGAGGCAGGGTCATACTATGTAGCTCAGGCGGCCTAGTGCTCACCTTGTAATCCAAGCCGGCCTCGAACTCACAACGCTCCGCCTACCTCAGCCTCCTGAGTGCTGGGATTAAAGGTAATGAAGGGTTTTATAATGTGGCTAAAATAGATGGTTGGAGGCCATGAAATTTGTGTATAGGAAGAAAATTCCTATCTTGGTGGTTTTGAAAGACTCACATTAGCCCAGTCACACTGTTACCCTCAAGTCTTTGACTGTTAGATGCAGTGCATAAGACAGTAAGTTTAAATCAGCTGAGCTGTATGTTTGGTTCTGTTTATGATGGTTTCACCTCCCTGATATCCATGGCATTGGGAGCATGTATGCGGATCATATTAAGTGAATGTGCTCAGGGTCTTCTGGCCCTAGCCAAAGGGACACAGCCTTTAGTGAAAACCACAGCATTGATGTGCAGTTCATGAAGCCTTAAGAAGAGCATGCAGACTGTGTAGACGGCTTTGCTAAGTCACGAACGCTTTATAGGGGTCTCAGGAAATGCTAGGCACAGAGGTGCTCCCCAAGCTCAGATGAAACTGTGTATAACCTCAACAGAGTCACTAACTTATGCTCGCCACATGAAGAAAGTGACAAGTTTCTACAGTTTACTTTAGAGATGCAGCTTGTCTTAGGCAAAATTCAGCCACATGGAAAACAAAACACTTTGTGCACAGGTCTTTAAGATAGGAGAATGTTTATTGTATCACATTATTTTGGTGTCGGTCTCAGTGCTCTGTGCATTATTAGTAAGATCCAACCTTAAAAGCCAGGTGTAAGGAGGCTGCACTAGGTCAGTCAAAAAAGAGACTGAGGGTTAGGGATATAGCTCAGTAGCCCAGTGCCTGCCTGGCAAGAACAAGGTCTTGAATTCTATTCTTGGTACAAAAACAAAACAAACCAACCAACAAACAACAAACAAACCGAAATAGAGAAAGAACGCATCTGATGTTTGGTTTGGTCAGTGGCTCCAAAAATCAACTCCGAATGTGTTGGGTCATGCTGGTTCTTAACTGGGGAGGAAATTTTTGTCAGAAAGTCATTGCCTTGGACAAAAGTCATTCAGAATCAGGAAGCAAGTGGAAAGGGTAATTTCCATACAGAATTGAGTGTGTACTGTCTGTATTTAGAAAAGAGCATTTCTAGAGGAATGCCATTTGAAGATGGCAAGGAGAAGTATTAGACTGAAGGAGTAAATGGAAATTAATAGAGTTTGAATATATAGATATAGAAGAAAAATCTCCATAAATATACAGGGTATGGGACAGCACTATTGCAAAATTCTAACCTTGGTAGAAAGCACTGATGTCTAAAAGAATAAAGAATGATAGCAAGTTCATAGTGCAACACACACACGCACACACACACACACACACATACTTCCTAAGAGCTTTCTCCCAACTGAGCAAGATTACCTACTGCAGATTCTGGGAACCAGGTATAAGTTGAGAGCTATTTTGCAAAAGATTAAACCAAGGTTTCCTTTGCTTAGATAGCACTGGGCATCATCATCTTTTGACAGTGTCAAGAGTTAGGTCTGGAATTATAGTTTTCCTATGGTAAATTTTTAGGGCCTGAGGACTAGCATTATCTTTTTTTATCTAAATTTCTTAGTGATACTTATGTGAGTTTATTTCTTTTGGGTTATTAAAAAAGTGTCATAGGCATCAGTCTTTATTTGATTTAATTTAACTTCCAAATCCTGGAAGTCCTAATTCTCTATGGTGAAGAAATAATCGTGAAAAATAATGAAACATTTTCCAGAAGTAATTTTCATGGTTCAGATGGGGAAAATACGGTACTTGTATTGTTATACACAACTGAGTTAGTTAGAAACATTATAGGCAGTCAGACAGGGCTAGGACCTCAAAGGAGCCATTGCAGAAGTATAGATACCTTGTGACCTCTGAGGAGACAGACACCTCCTGCTTTGGACCAGATCTCAAGACAAAAGGCAGAGCAAATACAACTACATCCTAAGGATGGACAATCCAAATAGTTCTCCATCACCCTGAGGTAGTCAGAAGTCAGCATCCCAGCCCTCAGTGGGACGAGTTGCTGCTGTTAAGTATCCCTGCTTACTGCGTGACTCACTTCCCCATTTGTCCTTGATTTAATCGATTTTACCTGAACAATTAATCTTATTGGTTAACCATAGTTATGTCCCACCTTATGCTTACCTTGCAAGTTCCCATTTTTTCCCTGCCTTGGACCCATCTAGCCTCATGATTTTACTCTACAAAAGTCCCTAAAAATGACAGAGTTTTTGGCAACGCACTCGGGACCCCTTCTGTCTTTCTCTCAATAAATATATTCTGCTCCTAACCTCCACTGTTCCTAAAATTCATTCTTTGATTTTTAGAGAACACGAAGTCATACAGGACATATAGTAGGTTGGGAGTTTCATTCTCCTACATCAGTCATGATAAATATGTCTTACTGCATATGTTTACATTTGTTTAGTGAATGAACTATGAAAAATTGTTCAAATTCACTGTAAGACTGACCCAAGTCAAATAAAAGGAAAAACAGTTTCCCTTCCTTGGTGCTGCTGATGTCAGATACCACACTAGAAGTCAATCAAATAGAAATCACCAGGAACTAAGAATTTCTCTTTACTTTCGATTCAGAAGACTATTTTAAGCAGTTACAAACCAGGTACAACAACTATTTTTCTAAATTAATTAGCATTGTTATTAACTATCCTTGCAGCTTTAGGACTAAGAGGAAAGGGAGGAAGGAAGATCTAAAGTTTAGCCTAAATGCAGTGTCTTAGAAAGATTTGCTGAAGACAAGATCCATAAATTGCGACTGCTTTGTAAAGTATCAAGCTTATTGTGTGTGATTTTCTTATGCCCTAGATCTCTCTGGTTTGAAATATGTGCAAGTCTGAGTTCTTAACAAATTTTATAAAATCTCTAAGAAGGGTTTCAGTGTTGCTGTGTTTTAAAGTTTCTGTAGCGTTCTTAAATCTTCACATCCAATAACAACAGTCCAGAAAAGCATACTAAAAACTAACAAGCAAAAAATACACATCCCCTTTTACTTATTTCTAAAACATCCTGAAAAAACAGAAAATTTGGCGAACAACCTCTTGCAATTAGTGCGATGAGTATATTATACATGGTATTTGTTAACCAAGCCAATTTGAAGAGACGTTGATCAAATTTTCTATTGTACCATTCCCTGTTCTCAACACAGAAACTTGTATAAATACATAGGCTTTGTCTCACTTTCGAGAAAATGACCCATTTGCATATTTGGCAAATTACCTTTATAGCCAAAAAGAAAAAGGAAATTCAGACACTAATTTTTGTGCTTTAAGTTATTGGAGCTTCCCACTTGCAGAATGTGTTAAAAGTACAGTAGTGAGTTCTACTCACTACTACCTAACAGGAAATTGCTTAAGCATTTTAAATTGTGAGATTTTGCTTGGTGTCACTCAAGGGAGGGGAATCTCAGAGCAAATCAGCTCTTATTTTTCTGCCTTGTCCCCACCCCAACTCAACCGAGCGATAACAGTTTTGAGGAGAAAAGAATTTTCCTAGACGAGTACAGTTCTGTGCTCTTCTCTTTCTAGTTTACCTCTACTTAGGAGAAAAAAAAATTGTCTAATGATACTAATACTTTTGTAAGACAAAAGTAGTCTTCTAGAGAACTTGGTTTGGGCAGGCTGTGGGACCTCAGAAGAGATGATTCATTCATGAAGGCTCTGGTCTCTTGAATGGAATAATGGCACTATGGACACAATGGGTTAGTTATCATGACTGTAGTGGTTTCTCATAAAAGTGATTTCCGTCCCCTCCTGCTTACTTGTTTCACCATCTTCTTTGGTCTTCCCACCTACCACCAGGGAATCACACAGAAAGAAGGTCCTCACCAGAGGTCTGCACCATGCTCTTCACCTTTCCAGCCTCCAAAACTACAAGCCAGATAAACTTTTGTTCACTATACATCTCAGTTTGCAGAATTCTATCACAGCCACATGAAATTGGCTAAGACAAGCCAGAATGCTGAGAGTTGCAGTGTGAACAAAATAATAACAAATTTTAATTGTTAAAGGCATGGGTTCTAATTCCGTACTAAGTGATTCGTTAACTCAGACTCAACCTCATGTTACACAGGAGGCTGAGCAAGCTATTTTAACTGCTCAATGCCTTGTCTCCCTACTTAAAAACATCAATAACTGTTGTTCATCAACAGTATTTACCAGATTGGTTTGATATGAAGATTAACTAAGAAACATGAAAAGCAGTTCAATGAATGCCTAGCATGTTGTATATATTCAGAAATAGTTGCTTTTAAAATAAACATTACTTTGTAAACACATACTACAGAGAAAATTTAAAAATCCATAATCTGGATTTAATAGCTCTTAAAATTTCAATGCATGGAGATTTTTTCTCAGTAAAAGAAATGTAAAGTAATTAATGCTTGGTCATTTTTGTGTTTTTCACCTATGATGAGAGATATACAATTGTCAGCGTACTACAGAGTTGTTAAGGCGATCCCCAACTCTTGTTGGACAAGCCCGGCTTTTGCTCTGGCACCTAATACTGATAAACCAGCTGACTGAGGCACAAATAAAATCCTAGTCACAGAGATAAAATAGATTTGAAACAGTGTCCTATTGAGGAACACATTATCATTCATCTATTCATTTCAAAACAATGTGCTTTATATTCCCTTCAAAACAAAAAAGACAAAGAACAATGAAGTATTGTTCTCACTTGTCAGTTTACTATTGTTTTAAGGAATCAAGAAATATTCCCTAGGTTACTTTAGTAAAAGATGAATAAACATCAAAATTTATCATAATGATTTTCAGGCTCTGAAAAAATAAAATATAAAATAAGGTCACAACAGAAAAACGCATAAGCACAGTGACCAGGAGTTTAACAAAAAGAAAGGTCCAAGTTTATTTTCTTAAAGCACATTGTTATTGCAGACGTTATTGGGTTTATGAATCACATTAACTTCTTGCCAATGCATTGTACCGTCATTTTATTATTTTTAATTGTCCTGATCTTATTTTTATGTCAAGCATCCTGATTTACATTGGGTGTATTTTTCATAAGTAGTACACAAATAAGAATATAGTAATTTGCAAATCTATTTCCTTTTATTGTAGTACCAACTCTGCAGTACCAACAATGAGTAACCTTACAAAATGGCAAGGCACTCACAACCTGGGAGTCATGAATTTCTGATACTGATGCCAGGGTTGTGTTCTAGTGAATAATCAGAATTGAGTACTCTTCACTTCTCACAGGAAGAACCATATGAAATATTATGGACAGGGAGATGAAAAATAACAGAGAGACTTCATGTATCCCTAATGTCTTTTAAGATACTAGAAACAACAGGCCAAGTATATTCACAAAAGAAAAATGTTAGGAAGAAAATACTAAGACTTCAAGAAACCATGTATCTTAACCTTACCTTTTCCTCTCTTTGATGATTAATGATCAAAGGTCCCACCTTCTGTATAAGTAGAAATGTTACCTTTTTTTTCTCTGAAATGAGAAGAAAAAATATCTCAAGTATTATTTGGAGAATTGTAATTGGAAAATGGTAGCATATGCTAAAAATAATGGGCAATTTTCACACACTAATGCATGTAATAAGGTAGAAAAAATAGTGTTTTAGAGCAAGGTGAACCTGTGTTATTGTGTAAACCGATGACTTACTGGCTGAGATTTTTGCTCATCCATAGAATGAGATGTTTGGAGCTCTATTATAAGGCTTAAAGTATATCTGAAGTTCCCAATATTGTTTTTGTATCCATTATCTTCCCAGTAAAAATTAGTCTCCATCCTTTTCTTCCATTATTTTCTAAAGGGAACCAAAAAATCTGTTTGAATAAAAGTTTTGCTTAGTCATACACGCTTCTCATTTCTAGAGGCCTCAGAAATGCCTTGTTACATTTTCCCTGACCTCATAAGGAGTTGAAAAAGAATTCTTAAGACTCAGAGAGAACTCCGAGTGAACAATTATATTAAAGAAATGAAAGGCGCATTGTGTCACTGTAGTTAATAAGGAAGGAATTTTAAAAGCATCTATCTGTGGAGCATCTTCCAGTTCGTGCATACTGGTAGGCACGGAAAAGTTACCCAGAGTCAAAGTTATGTGAGTTTGTGAACGTTTGCGCAAGTAGATAAGAGAGATTTTTAATTAGGAAATTAAGCAGTCACAATAGAGGAAAGAAATTATCATGTCCACTGAACTGTTGCTACCACGATTTAAATTTGCTTTATATATTTTCTTTCACAGATGATTACAAAAGTTCATTTCACAAGATTCCTTTAGCATGTTAAGCTATTCAAAATTCAGAACTATTATACTTCAGGTAAATGAGGTTTTGGTGTATTACATTTGATATCAAGCTTTTCTTTCAGTGCAGAAATAGAAATGCGACTGCCACTGACAAATTTAAAATTCTATTTTTTCTGTCTGGAATTATCTCTGGTGAAAGGTGTTTTGGCTTTGATTTAACTTCTGCTGAAAGATTCAGAAATAAATTATGTGTCCTTGCAAAATTAAGAGATAGAACAGTTGTATTTACTTTGAAGTTTAAGTGTTATTTAGATACAATCAATGATGTCTTGATTTTATAGTGATATTTTTATGCACTTCAGAGGATGAGAAATGACCTTTACATATAAAATATAAAAACCATTAGTTTAGTAAATATCTGGATTACCACAAATTAATGATAAGTTTTAACTCACTGAAAATTTTTAAAAATATTTATTTGTAACTGAAAAGTTGCTTTACTGGTGTGTTAATGACTTAAAAAAACATTAAATATTTGCCTATGGTCCATTAGGTTTGGGAAATACTCGATGCAAAGAGATGAATAAGCATACTCTGCAAAACTTACAGAACCTTCAACCTGTTTATACATAATTCCTAAACTTCTTCACTGATTCTGAGTTATTCTATATAATAACAATATGTCTTGTGGTCATTAGGGAAATACTAGATTTAAATGAATCTCAAAATTGAAAGGGGTCAGAGCAGACAAGTCACTTGCATGGAGCATTTTTGAGAAGTTCCCCTCTACTTCATCAGAATCATCCAAGAGACTTATAAATAAATTAAATTTTTTTTCCACATTTATAGTGTGAAAAAAAGTAAAGATATGAAGAGATACACAGGACACATCTGTCAACATTCAGCTCTCATGTGAAAACTTTCAGCAAAGCAGAAATAGAAGGAAACTGATAAATAAGTTGCATTTATTAAAATTGATTAATTTTGAATAGGAAGTAGATTTTGGTGCTTGTTGTATGTCATAGGTTAAATGACTATACGATATACAATATTTTGAGGCAAAGAAAGAATAAAGAAATTAAATTTAATTTTTTCATTAAAATATAGAAACCATTCATCATGGAAGTATTTAAGTAGAGCATAAATACAAGTAAACACATATATTTGATATAGCAATGGATATATGAGTACAGAAAAGATGAATGTGGTATCATATACACACATACTGAAATAAAAATCTACATGCATACTTATATGTAGGCATATTTATATAGTCATATATCAAAATTTTGCAATCATAGCACTTTGCACACTATACATTTGCATAAAATAAATTTTTATAATATTTGCTATATGAATAATGTCTGATATAATAATGTCTTATTGTTATACAGTAAGTCTTCCTAAAGGTGTCCTATAGCTTGTTTGAGTAATTACCATCATTTGATATTGTCTTTCTAGTTTTTCACCATTACCAACAAGGGTAGAATTTATAATATATAAAATAACAAATTGTCAGTGATTTGCCTTGGTGTTTTTGTTGTTGTTGTTTTGAATTATCTTAAGTATTTAGTTATATAATGTTTGACTATAATTTGTAATCATGACAACCTAAAGAAGTGGATATTATGCGAATATTCCTGTTGTATTTTTATGGATTTTTTTAACTTAAGAACTGGAATGGCTCAGGTGTACCTATTTGATAAGACTTAGTGCAGAAATTTAAACTCCCCATAAGCCAATCATATAAGAGAGATAATTCCACAAGTTAAGATTGAAGCAATTCTTTTTCTAAGGGACTATTTGAGATGTACCAATCATGTTCTTATTTATTAGCGGAAGTATTTTCTTGGAACTTTTGAAAATTTTACTTAATTTCAAATAAATTAACATTTTCATAGGCTTAGAATAGCTTGGAAGAATTTAAGTGAGAAAATTTGGCCAGTACTTTTAGTAAAATGCTATCTATTGCCTGTTTTTCTTCATGCAAAAGAGAAGAGGACATATATGAATTAGTACATATACATATTTTTTATGGCTCTGTCTGCTCAGAGGACCTTGGAGAGTGACATCTCAGGAGAAATGAGTACATCTGGCACCAAGATATTCAAACACTATTCTCCAATAAAAGGAGCCAGTCCTTTAGACAAAAATTTCCGAGTTAAGATAAGGAAGGTAAAAATTGAATACAGAACATTTTGAGGAGCCAGAAAATAAAGAATTACTCAAAAAAGAATAGAAGCATTTGATGCAATCCTGAGCCAACATAAAAGCAATCTTAATCATGGAATCCAAAATAATTTAGCAACAAAAAATAAAGAATAACTATGGAGCATTATAAACCTTACAGCACAATAAATAGCCATGAGTCCATACTGTTATAAATAAATACATAAATACATAATAAATAAAAAATAAGGGATGGTGCTTCTTTCCAATAGATTTTCATTTAAAAAATAGTTAAGCAATGAGAGCTATACCACTTATGAACACTGTAGCAAAAATTTTAATAATTATAAATACTATAACATTTACAGTAATATATTCTATCTTTTAAATATTCATATTATAAAATATGATAATAAAATATAAATCATATAAGTATTTGCATAGAATGTTATATAAATTATTATGGGAGCTACAATCAGCATGATGCAAAAAAAGTAGTTGTATAATCTCATCATATTTCCCCCAAGATGTTATGTACAACAAAGATAAAAATAGTAACTTTATTATGAAGAAAGCTGGCAGACACCACCTTAAACAGGTAACCCTCAGTAATTATAATGACGTTATGCTCCTCAATATGTTTCTCAAAGAAGGGCACAATTCCCTACTGGAGAATGCTTACCTCCAACCTAAATATGGAAGAATATTAGGCAGACTCAACTTTAGAAAAGTTTTAATAAATAACTGACCTTTACACATCAGACAGGTCAAGGTCCTGAAAAACCAGGAAGGTATGTAGAGCTACTTACCACAAAATCAAGGAGACCAAGAAGACACAAAGACTTAATACAATGTGGAAACTTGGATTAGACTCTGACAAAGAAAATAGATTTCCATTGGAAAGTCAATGAACGCTAACTAGCAGGTATATTGTGGCATATCCTGGTTCTGATAATTATATAATGTGAGTTACATTAGGAGAAACTGGATGAAGAGTACAAAAGAACTCTACTATCTTTCAACACTTCTCTAATTTAGATTATTTTTTAAAATTTTGGCAAAATTGAAATTTTAAAGCATTTTAGGTGATTTTTGTAATTTTCTTATTTATATTTGTGTAGACACATCTCAGTTTGGATGTAGAGTTTTAAAAATTAACCTAGGTCAAGCAGCAATGAAACCGGTTCTCAGATTTTAGCTGATATAATAACTATGAAACATATTCACTTAAAATACAACTCATCAGTAAATAAAAAGGGAAATCATCCGCAAAGATTACTGGCATGTTAAGATAAATTTTATCTTGAGTGTTTTTTGGTTTTGTCATTGTTTTATTGATTTGGGTAGTTTCTAGGAAAATTCTGGAGTACATACTGTATTCACTGAGTAACTTTTAATAGAAGAGTTCCATTCAACCATTTTTAACACCAAGGTTTATTTTCTCAAGCATACTATGAGACAGACATACTGCTCTTGTTTTAAGGAGGGGCACAGAGAGGATGTACATGGATTACCTACTGACATCTCCCTGTGCCCCGGGAGTGATCCTTATGAAGCTTCTAGAAGTCACAAGGTTATGGCTAATAAGCTTTGAGAATTATTTATTAAAAGAAACTTTTAGAACATGGGAATGAGCGGAGGGAGCTGAAGAGAGGATTGCTTGGCTCAGGGACTCTTCATTTCCTTAATGGAATAATAATATGTACTCTATCCTCTTGGGGATGATGGGAAGGAGCAAATTTGTGATTATAAAATATCCTGCAGCTTGAGAGTAGCATTTTGTTTTCAGTGCTTTACTGGAAAATGCAATACTGAAAGTTGAATCAGTCGAGAAACTTGATTTCTCTTCAAGCTGTGTGCAGAAGAATAAGATAAAAGAAAGTCAGGAAATGTGCAAATAAGGAGAGAGAGAGGGAGAGAGAGAGAGAGAGAGAGAGAGAGAGAGAGGGAGAGAGAAACTTTAAAGGAGGACTTAATTTGCTTAAATGCAAAAAATGAGTATGGTGCTTTTGGAGACAGAAATTAAACTTGAAAATCAGAAGTCGATGATATTAGTACCTTAGGTGAGGAGTTGACAGGAATGACAAGGATTGAATGAAGGTGAAAATGGAATGTATATGCAAGGAAACTGAGGTCCAAAAATGCATTCATGCCCAAAACAAACATTTGGAAAGGGTAATGGAGGAGCACAGCAGGCATGTTCCGTAACTGTAGCTGAATACTTTTAGAAGAAAATAATGATTCATTAGGAACTTTCAAATTATTTTCAGTTATGGCTATAGCCACTTGCACATTACAATCCAATAGAATCTTTCAAGTACATTAAAATTATATAATAGGCTTTCCATTTTCATTAGAAGTTCAGAAAGAACATGTAGGAAAAACACAACTGTCCTATTAGAAGGAAAACCATACAAACACATGCCCCTGAAAGCAAAATGACTAAGGTGAGTGAAACAGCAATCAAGTAGGTAGGAAAATGCAAGTATGAAGCAATGACTATGAAGCTTAAGTGATTAGTAGTAAAAAAAAATACACCAGTGGTAGCCAAATAAATGGACCACGTGTTCGTCAAAAGACTTAGGGTTAAAGAAATGCTTTATTACTCTGTAAAGCATTCACTTCAGTTCAGTTCGATCCATGGAAATCTGCAAGTAACTTCCTGCAAATTGAAACTAGTCTTCTTTCTAAAGTAAGGACATTTCTTGAGAATTGAGTTTTATATCTTTTCCTTGCAGAGGTACTGGTTCATAGATAGATAGATAGATAGATAGATAGATAGATAGATAGATAGATAGATAAGAGATATAGATATATAATATAGATTAGTTTTCTTAATTCCAATGAACTTTAAAAATAAGAGGCATTTTTACTCACTTGGACAACCACAGAAATATGGTAGGCTCCAAGTTTGGTTTGATGCAGAGCTTATCAAGAGTTTGTGTCTGTTTTCTGACGTCTTCTCTTAGAGTTTGATACATCTTGTAGCACAAGAGTTATTAACAGCCATGGAATTATCTATATTTTCTTATTTAAGTCATTTGGGAAAGAGAACATTGCAATTCCAGGGACATAATAAAATAATCAAATGGAAAGAGGAAAATACATACAGTTTTTTTTTTCCCCAGTGTGGTTTTTTCCAGGTAAAGGTGCGGTATCTCCAGATTTATGGTACAATAAAGAAGGATTAGACTTTTAATGGGTGAGAGCAAGAAAATTACCACACATAAAAGGAGAGAGTTTCCAAACCATGATAGGAGAGATTAGGATGTAAATATTTGACTACAATGCCAACTTCTCAGGAAATGTTCAGAACTGTTCATCATTATTCAGTTTTGTTGGCTCACTTGTGAATATACTATTATCAAAAGATCAAAAAAGAAAGAGAATGCTATGAAGTAGTGGGTCAAATTCTATTTTCTTTGAACTAATAGTCTGTTAGATGTTTAAAAGAATGTGAGCAACACATACATGTGTTATAAAGAAATAATGCAGCGAATGCCTGTCATTTCACCAACTGATTTATTAACTAGAACATTATCAATACTTTTAATACCATTCAGAGTCTATCTGCCTGCTCCAGTTTCTCTGTTAAATCGATGGTTTTACTCTCTTGCCCATGCGTAGTATACACACACATAGACATTCAAACACACCCTTGATGTACGGTTTAATTTTATTCCTAAATTTTACTTTTTTTTTTTTTTTTTTTTTTGGTGCTGGGGTTTGAACTCACAACCTCATACTTGCCAGGCAGGAGCTTTTGCTGCTGAGCTAAATTCCTGGCCCTAATTCCTAAATTTAATATATATATATATATATATATATATATATGTATATATATACACACATAATTTTACTTATGCATATATTGCCATTTCTACATGACAGTGTTCACCAAAGACACATTCTAGAATTTCAGAGTAGCACCATTTGTAGTGGCTAAAAATCAAGTATTGTTCTAATACTCACCAACATTAAAATGTAAATTCAATTTATTTACTTTTCTCTTCAATGGAATAATGGAAATGATAATAAACAATCTGCAAATGAATACAAGAACATTTTTTACTCTCTTAATGTCTTATGAAGTGGAATATACTAGAAATGAAAGCAACATGTATTGTACCATAACATTTATACAAAGAACTGTATAATAAAATGAAACTAAACTAGCTTGTATCATTAGAAGTCACAACCTTACTTGGGTGGAGGGCAGTTTAAACTACGGAATCAGAAGAGAATAAGTGAGGGGCTTTTAGTGCTGTTAATATTCTGTTACTTCTCTGATCCATTTTGACTTTAGTGCATGATTATAGACATGGGTCTAGCTTTAGGCTTTGGCATGTGGGAAGCCATTTTTCCAGAACCATTTATTAAAGAGGCTATCTTTCTTTCATTGAAAATGTTTGGCTCCTTTGTCAAAGATAAGGTGGCTTAGTGTGTTTGGAGTTGTGTCTGCATCTTCTATTCTGTTCCACTGATCCTCATGTCTGCTTTTTTAGCTTTTTTCTTTTTTTTTTTTTTTTGTCAATCATGTTGATGTTATCACAGTAGCTTTGTAGTATAACTGCAGGTCAGGGATTGTGATGCTAAATATTAAAACAGGAACACTAAACTTACTGGAAGGGAAAACAGGTAGAAGTCTTGAAGACATAGGTGTAGGCAGAGACTTCATGAACAAAACCAAGACTGAAAAGGAAATACTATAAAGAATCAGCAAATGGGATCTCATCTTATTAAAAAGCTTTTGCACAGCGTAAGAAATCATCAACAGAGTTAAAAACAACCCACAGAGTGGGAAAAAATTATAGCCATTTTTCCCTCAGACAAAGGACTTACATCTAGAACAGAGAAAGAATTGAAAAAATTCAGGATGCCAAAATTCAAAATTCAAAGACCCAAACAAAAAAATGGACATCTGAGATATATACACACTTCTCAGATGAAGAAATGGCAAATAAATATATGAAAAAATGTTCAACATCATTGGTCATTCGAGACATGCAAATTAAAATAACACTAGATTCCATTTCACCCCAGGAAGAATGACTATCATCAAGAAATCAACCAATAACAAATGCTGGCAGTGCTGTGGAGACAAAGGAACCCTTCCCCACTTTTGGTGAGAGTGTAGACTGGTGCAGCCAGTGTGGATATCAGTGTTAAGATTCCTTAAAATAACTACGATAAGAAGTCCCATTGAACAAAGCTATTCCCCTTTTGGGTATCTTCCCAGAAGAATTAAAAACATTATATCACAAGCCATGTGTGGTGGTGCACACCTTTAATCCCAACACTTGGGAGGCTGAAGAAGGAGGATCATTGTGAGTTTGAGACCAGCCTGGCCTACAAAGTGAGTTCAAGGCCAGTCTGAACTGCATAGTGAGACCCTGTCTCAAAAAATAGGGCCAGGGATTTAGCTCAGTGGCCTAGGTGCCTGACTGGCAGGCTCAAGGTTGAGAGTTTGATCCCCGGTACAAAACAAAACAAAATAAATCAAAACAAAAACATTACATCACAGTGATACAAGTGCATCCATGTTTATAGCAGTACAATTTGTAATAGCTAAATCTTGGAAACAACCCAAGTGTCCATCAACTGAGAAATTGATAAAAAAGATTTATTTTAAATATATAATAGTGTAATACTCAGCCATAAAGGAGGATAAACTGGAGACTTTTGTAGGTAAAATGGACGCAATTTGAGACCATATTCATAAGTGAATTAAATCAAACCCCATATGTGTAAACATCACATTGTCACACTAGTGTGAGAAAGTGAAGGAGTAAATAAGACCCAAAATGTACAGTATGTACTGTGAATAAGGAAGAAACTGTTCAAAAGAAAAGGGAAACTGTGATAGGGGAAAAGGGAAAGCAAGGAAGGAAAAGGAAAAACGTATGTACGCACAAGACAATCCAATAGTTATATAGCTAGTTTCTCTTAGTTCATTAAAAAGAAAGGTTTATGCTAACATTGTTTAGACAGTATTTCATGCCTGTATCTTGTACTCTGGTAACTACTGTGAAGGTAGTCATATTCAATGTATTAATTATTGTTACTCTGCTACTAGTCTGCTTTGGAACTTTTATGTTTATATTTTTCCTTTTTAAAATAATTTTTTTCTTCTATGTAGGTTGCAAGAGGTGTGGGTTCAGTTGTAAAAATTCATCAGACTATAATCTTATGTTGGAATCACTTTAGTGTGTGCATATTATAGTTAATAAAGAGGTCCTAAAGTAAGACAGAGTAAAAATTTTAGAATATAAAATTTTAAAAAACCCAGTAACCAGAACAGAAGGAAAACTAACAAAAATAGGCCAAGAAATAATACCACAGTAGAAATTTTGAAAAAAGTGCAAGACATCCTGATATTCTTATACCTTTAAGAAAAGAGTCAAAGCATAGGTCACATATAAATAACCAGAAATAATAGCTTATGTAGTCTTGATAGCAATATCAACAATCTCAAAGGATAATTTATAAAAGTTTCAAAATTGTGCAGGAAAATTCTCTTCATCACAGAATGCTATGTCCATCTAAACTTATAATATCCTTGAATAAAATGAGCTATTCAAACTGATACTAGTTGTGCTGATTTTTAGAAAGCTTCTCAAAAATACACTCCTTTGAACAACAACAACAAAAAAAATCAGGGACATGAAAAATGGGATCTAGGAAGTTGGAAACTTTACTCAGGAGGGAGACAGAATTGTTGAGATGAAGATAAGAAAAAGACAAAAGCTCAAACTGTAGCCAGTTCAGATTGTGGGAGGCACTCAGAAGGTTCCATCAGAGGTCTTCAGATGGGTCACCTGGCAACACGTGAAAGTGGTTTGCAGAGTTGTTTAAAGAGATATCAGGGTTGAATGAGAAAATCATTAAAATATTCTGTATATATTGATCTCACAAAATGTGTAATAAATGATATATATGTATGATACACAATACTATGCACTTGGCAGTTCTCATGTCACTAAAACCATGACAGCACTGTACATATATGTTTTTCAAGGAATGAGGGATTCAGAGATGGTAGAACAAGAGCTGGTAAGATAATTAAATCCTCATGTATCAGTAGGTGTTCAATGTATTGTTTTTGTTGAAGATATTTTGAAGCAGATTAGAAAAGGATAATTAATAGGTAGAAAATAGTACACCTGACAACTAACACAAAGGAGAGAAGAGAGGAGATAATTAGGTTTTGCTGTATGCTCTTTAATAATATTAATAATTTTAAAATATAAGCAATAAACACTTTGAAAAACAGGGCATTTCAAGACAACATTGATAAAATATTTAAAGAGTAAGTTTAAGAGGTGATGATATACTTGAACAACGTTCTGACATTAAACTCTTCAACACTGAAGGCAGAGCAGGCTGTGAAGCAAATATGATTTTTTTTAATTTTATGGAAAAACGTAAAACAAAATTTCATAACAAAATAATAGGAAAATGACAATAATTATTACATTGCCTGTTGTTATCTTTAAAGTAGTTTGTGCCAATATCGATTGGAGAAATTTTTATGCCGGTATCTTTTACCCTGAGCAAATATGATTTTAAATGAAAAAGTATAGTTAAAGACACATAGCCAGCATACCCTTTAAAATAATCCTTCTTACTCTGAGCACACGTATGCTATCATTCCTACTGCTCTACAGTGCAGTTCTGGGAGTCCTTTTTCGTGAGTGTCTCCAGTCAGTGTGATCAAAAACACAGTGAATGCTGCAGTCAAGTGTCAATCAATAGAAAGGCAGGCTTTTGGGGACATTCCAGTGTTTCTGCATCGAACTTATTCACTGGATCTGGCACCCTTCCACCTCTGGCTCTTCTCCAATGTGAAAACGACTAAAAAAGGTAAATGTCTGGAACCGACTGAGGACCTTGAGGCAGCCCCAAGAGTACCAATACAGACACTCATGAAAAAGGACTTTCAGAACTGTTCAAGGAAGGAGTCAAAAACAATGGGTTAACTGTAATTGAAGCCAAAGGGCACATTTTGAGGGAGATTAATGCCAGTGTGTCTTTTACTGCAATAAAGGATTTTTAAATATAAGCATTCACTGTATGTTTTGATCGTATCTCATATCGTCTGTGCTGCTAGAACTGGCTCACATTTGATCTGTCTCAAAGAGTAGGGAAGAAAAATTGAGAAAGGTACAGATCCCCTAGACTGTTTTCTGGTCATAGCACATCTGGGGATCTTAGTACCATTTTGAGCCTCATAATCCTCAAGTGCCGGTTTGACAGGTTATAGAAGGAACGTTTACAGTTAGAAGATTGAATAATTTGTCTTCAGAGAAATAACTATGAAAAATGGGATGCACAGCTTGGAGAAGACATGTGAGAAACTATCCTACAGAGATTTTATTGTGTCAGATACCAGGATCAGTGGAAGTGAGTGGGAAGTTCAAGAAAGCATATAGAAAATTCTAAAAATAAGATTTATAAAAAGTGAAATCCGCCTGCCTGGTAAGCATAAGGTCCTGAGTTCGATTCCCAGTACTCCTCCCAAAAACAAAAACAAAAACACGAAGTCCTACTTTCTCATGAAAAAAATAGATCGGCTTCCTAGCTTTTTAATAATGTCCATGTTCAAATTATATTTGAAGCTAAATTCCTCATATTCTTCCCCAAATCCTGTTCCAATCAGGCAATACATCTTGGTCAATTCAAAAACCCTGCCATTGTCCAGGTTACTTCTGGTCAGTTAAAAGGCTTTAAGAGATTTCCCTTTAAAATATTGCCAGAAGGATTCCCATGCTGATCTTCAATCTACCCATCATGGTTCAACCCCTTTGATCTGGATAGCAGAATATCCTTGCAGATTTCCCTGCATCGGCCCCAAAAGGCAAATGGTCTCTGCTCTACAAAACACCCAGTATGAGTCTTCTGAAACATGAAGCAGACAGTACCAGGCCAAGTCTGAGAATCCTTCACACTGAATGACACCTAACTTCCCCATGACGAGGTCTGGGCTCCTCCAAACAGCTTTGAATTGAAAGGTTACTCTCCCACATCTTGTCCTGGTTCACTCACTCTCTTACCTCCTTCATCCTTTCTTGAGTGTTTCCAGAGCAGACTGCCCTGACTGCCCCATTTAAAACTACCCTCCTTTCCACTCCCTGTTGTGGACACTCTCAGCTCCTTAAATGGCTCGAATTCTACCATCCCTCCTTTTATTTCCACAGCACCCTTTGCTAGCTGAGATGCTGTATACATTTTTACATTATATGTATGTATTTGATTATCTGTCACCACCAAGTAGAACATGAGCATCCAAAGAGAAATATTTAGTTACTATGTTAACTGACTACCTCCAAAGCTAGAATACTAACTGGCATTTAGTAAAGACCAGGAAATACTTACTAGATAAAAGAATTAATGAACAAATGAAAGAACACTGAGGATTATCCTACCAGGATGGCATACAGGGAATTTTCAATGTGGAGAGAATGTTTGGCTAAAATTACCTCTCATGCTGCTTTCACTCTTATAATTTTATGGTTTTATGACTTTTGTTTCAAATAAATAATCACACACATGATTACTGACTATTAAGAAAGATTCACAAGAAGATACCTAATTGTAATGGAAGGAAGCAATTTCATCAGAAATTTATTGTGTTTTTTGACTAAAGACATTTTGATATATATTAATGATAAATAGGGGAAATCTATATAGATAGTGTCATTGATGTATGAATGGTGCTGGCAGTGGAAGGATTGGGAAGGTAGAAATTTATCAGGGTCTAATCAGATTATAGGACAAGAGATCCTTCAACTACTTTCGGGAAATTCAGATGGTCTCATCTGAAGGGTAATTTCAGAATGGAGTCCATGCCCATGCAATGAAGTATGCTTTAGTTGTAATGAATGCATATACTAATCCTTCAAGGAAGGATCTTCAGGACCTCTAAAAGTCAATAGACCTGTTAGAAACTATGGTTGAGACACAAAAATCAGGAAAATATTGCTTTTCCTAGCCTTGAGGTACCGCAGTGGGGATTTCAGTTTAACTCAGAATGAATTATTTCCTTTAATCCAATATTAAGTTGAACCTTAAAATGGTATGGAAAAAGGCATAACACACAAAGATTCATCTCTTAAATAAAAAACAATCAGATTCTGTAACTGAAATGCAATGTGTAAGACTCA
>RJWM01008003.1:0-74135 GCA_004363535.1 Dasyprocta punctata | reverse complement strand
AATCTGGTCACAGGGGCCTGGTGCAGTCCCAACAAGTGAGATCTGTTTTGGCCTTAGCCAGAATTTGAGAATTGCCCCCTATTAGCTAGTGAATCTCTCCCTAGCAAGGGAGCAGGACAATTAGCTAAATGGTTAAACATTTGCCCTTCAGAGTGATACGTCAGGGGAGGAGTAAGGAATCTCGGACTAGGGCTCCCCTCGGCCTCCACTACAGCTAAGACCTAGAGGAGAGTTTTCCAGAGGAGGAAGTTGGAATGGAACGAGCTGCCCCCGTGTCAGTAAGCAGCCCAGCTGGCTCACCCATGATGTGTAAGTTTACCCAGGGTTCCTCAGAGAAGGTGGCGATGTCCGTGGACAGGGGCATTACAGGTTCCCTGTGCCTCTTCAGCCACCAGGGCAGGAAATGAGGGTTCTGGCTGGCCTCACCCCTCTCTGGCAGGGGGACAGTCACACTGCCGATGCCACAATTCAGGTGCATTGCACCCCTCATGTGGAGCCCAGGTGGAAGCATAGGGTAAGCTCATGCCCAGTGCCCAGTCTTCTTGCACTTGAAGCAGGAACCCTTTTCTCTTTGGTCCCTGGGTTTTCCCTTAGACGACTTGGGTGGGTCTACAGTACCACCGGTTGCAATAGCTATAATGTTAGCCTTTCTCCTGTCTCCTCTGGGTTCCGATTATTGAACACAGAAAAGGCCAGGTCCAGCAATTGGGTCACAGGAGTGTGTGGCCCCGTCTGAAGTTTTTGGAGCTTACATCAAACATCTGGGGCTGATTGTAGATGAAATGGGGTCCCATTATGTCTCTCCCTCCCCGGAAGATGGATCGATATCAACATACCTGAGGAAGGCCTCTGCTAATCAGCCATGAGACAAAGCTGGATTTTCTTCTGCACCCTGTATGACCCCACTCACTTCATCAAAATTAACAGGCTTTTTAATGCAGTTTTTAAAAATTAAGTTTATGCAAATCAGTACCTTGTGCGGGCCACTGAGGGGAGATCCAGATGCCAGCCCCTTCTGGTGCATGGGCTGGGAAACAAGAAGAGCCCACCCCCCAACCTTCCCCCTCCATAGGCGACTGGCTGATCTGGAGAAACACAGGCTGCAATGATAGCCATTGAGGTGGAGTACAATCTAATGCTTGTAATGTTTAGTGTTTCACTGACTTTGCAGACCTAAAGCTGGTAGTCTGGTCATTTATTCAGAGGATAACTACACAGTGTAGCATCTATGGGGGATCTCCTTCTCCAGGTGGTGGCCATTGTTGGTTCCCTATTGTCTTGTTTTGAAGTCCTGTACCATTTTCATTGTGTGGTTGGGTTGAGTTTTATTCTTTTTTTTTTTTTCTTATATCCGATGGCATGGGCAGCTATTTCAAAGATAGCAAGATATATTATGTTTGCCATTTTGGGATTTACTATTATCTTTTGAAGTCCTTTTTTGTATTCATTGTTTTGTTTTTATTGGTTCTACTCTGTCCTGTTTTGTTTGAGTTTTACTATGTCTGAAGGTGTCTGCAGCTATTTTAAAGACAGCAGGCATTATGGTAACCATTGTTGATTTCCTATTGTTTTGAAGTCCTGTGTCACTTACACTGTTTTGTTTTGATTGACTTTGTTCTGTTTTGTTTTGTTTGGTTTTATTCTCTTTAAAAAATAAAAAAATTAAAAATTAAGTTCATTGGCACATTTTAGGTATGCATAATGATCATATTCATCATGGGGAATTTGTATCTGTACTTGATAGATCTTGTTTTTTTTCCCCCTCTTCCCTTACACTCTCTTCAACCCCTCTTCCTCTCCTTATTTACGAAAGCTTTGTTTCCATTTTTCCTTCTTTTTGCTTTTTTTTTCTTTTCCCTTTCTTCTTTCTCCCCTTAGTGGACTTTTGCCTCCCCATGGTAGACGTCATCTGTAACTCACCCCGAGAGTCGCAGTCCCAGCTGGGCTCTGCTGAAGGGAGAACAGCCTCTCCTGGGTGGTTTCCTTCCCTATTCAAGGCATTTTTCTCATCTGCACAGTTTTTAGCCTCTTGTAGGATTCTTTTTCATCTGGGGTACAGCAAGTGGCCCAGATGTATTGGATATCTCCCCATGATAAATCGAAAGCAAGGGTCACAGTTTGGAGCCCATCTGCAAGCTTGCTGGGATCTTCCGATACTGGGCTAATTTCTCCTGCACTGCTGGACATCTGCAGCTGACTTCCCTTGAGGGTGGCCTCTCGACCCTGGGACTTCTCCCAGGGCAGGATGAGTGGTGAACTCACAGCTGCCTGAGAAGCGCAGTGAGGGGGCTGAGGAGGACGGGGCTCCTTGGGGGCGCTGGGCTCTACCAGAGCTCCTGAACCACCCGGAGGGGGTGGACTTGATTTGCTGGCCTGGGGGCTAGGAGGAGGTACAGAAGACCTCCCAGTGTCATCACACAGATCAGAGAGACCCACATCCCCATGAGAGACAAGTGCGGGGCTCAGGACAGGGCCCCCAGAGTATCGTTGTCCTCCTCAGAGGCCACTCTAACCTGCATGGCTCCTGATAGTCACAGAAGCCTAATCATAAAGCGTTTCTCCTTGCATCTGTTACACAGAAGTGCTGGAAGCGGAGAAGGGTCTCCTAACTTACAATGCCATCCCACACCCATCTCCTGCCACTCCCAGGCCACCCCGGTCCACACCACACTGCAACAATAGACCAGCTGCTGCTGCTGCTGCTGCTGCTGCTGCTTCAGGTCGTCAGGGTCAAACCCTCCCCTCTCGTCCAGAATGCGGCCCAGCGGCGATGTTAGTGAAATCCCTGTGGTCATGGGATCCAGCAGATCTCCCATTTGCTCGCCTTGGGACCTATAGAGAAAAGGAGACAACCAGGGCGAGGCTCTCGAAGGGGCCGTCCCGGCATAAGGAGGAGACCTGAAGTCCACCAGGTGGCCCTCGTGAGACTTTGGGAAACATAGACAGACGTCTCTATCCCAGGACCTCAGAGCGATGCCAGCATCATTCAGAACAAAGCCAGCTCCCCGCCCCTGGTGTTGGGGGGTGCTTTTGTCTTCCTCTTTGGACCCATTAACCGACTGTGGGGAGCGGCTGGGCTGGCTGTGGGCCCTGCCTCGCTCAAACTCCTGTGAAGTGGTGGCGGGAGGGGGGTTCCCCAAGCAAAGTCCCTTAGCCACCCAGCTGGAACCCTTGATGGTTCCTCCTCGTGTCTGTTCTGAGCCCCTGACTCTCCTTAACCAGAAATCGTGCAGGAAAACATCTCTTATTCTGACAGAAAAAGACTAAAGCTGGGGGTGGTGGCACACGCCTTTAATCCCAGCACTCGGGAGGCTGAGGCAGGAGAATCGTTGTGAGTTTGAGACCAGCCTGGGCTGCAAAGTGAGTTCAAGGCCAGACTGAACTGCATAGGGAGACCCTGTCTCAAAAGAAGGGCCAGGGATTTAGCTCAGTGGCATAAGTGCCTGCCTGGCAGGTGCAAGGTTGTGAGTTCAATCCCTGGTACCAAAAAAAAAAAAAAAAAAAAAAAAAAAAAAAAAAAAAAAAAAAAAAAAAAAACACACAAAACCACAACACACACACACATACACACGCAAAACAAGAAAAGAAAAACTAGAAAGAAAGAAAGCAAAGGAGATGGAATGTGGCTGGAAAGAGGTGGAATACTGTTACGCCTGGGTGAGAAGAACATTATTGTCTTTATTTCCATGTGTGTTTGCCATTTTCTAAAGTAATAATTCTTAATGTAAGAGAAAGGAATTTTTTTAAAGGACTGAATTAGAAAAGGAGATACCCAAAAGAGTAAAACTCGGGATAGAGAATAACTTGCTCTGAGATGTTCTGCAGGACAAGCAAACGTTTCTAATAAATTTTGACTTGATACACTAACAGTATCTTGCAATACAGTAATAGTGGTGCTGATCTAATGCTACATGATCACGTGTGCAAATGATCCTTCGCTCTCCCTCTCTCTGCCCTCTCCCTCTCCTTCTCCTTCTCCCTCTCCCTCTCCTTCCCCTCTCCCTTCTTCTCCTTCTGATCTCTTCTTCTCTCCCTCCCTCCCTCCCTGGGGGACATCTCCCAACAGCAAGAGGCCATGTGATCTCCTCTGCGCAGGAGGAGGAGAAAAGGCAGAGGAATCCCTCACTTCAGAGGAGATCAGGGAGGTGTGTAAAATGTGGAAAACAACCTAAAATTCTGTAGGAAGCACCACCCAATCAGGCTGCGGCATCCCCAGCAGTGAGTTTGTTTAATCACAATGCAATGCCACATTTCTGTGAAATCTTCACAGGGAAGCAAGAGCCAAGCGTCCTTGGACAGGATCCTTGTTAAAGCTGCATGAAAAGACGAAGATTCCCCGGAGCCCGTGGAGAGCAGCGATTCCAGCAGTGATGGGAAAGTCTTCCTCCACTGTCTCCCTCCTCTCCGTGTCCCTCCCGACAGCCACGAAGGTTTGCGAAGGTAAATGCAGGTTAGCGTGCTTATGCTCCTTTCTGTTTTGTATTTTCTTTATTACTTTACATTGTATCATGGTATTATAACCATTTTTATATGAATACTTTTGGATTGTGGAAGGAATCATCTGAGTTGCCATCCTCTTTTATGGGGAAATTTGCTTCGATGTACAACTGCTTTGGATTACAAGCGTGTTTCCCGAGCGAACTGTGCTCACAAACCAAGGTTTTGCTGGATTTGTATTTGCTTAGGTCCTCGTTATACCATCCCCATATCATAAACTGCGGAGTCCTTCACATGCAAGCTTGAACTTCTAACACATCCTGTTTTTAACCTGGCCACACCCACCTCTATACATCATTACTATAGCAGGGTGGCTACAGTGTAACATTGAATGAGAGCACATGAAACAAAGTTAGATTAAATCAAAGGAAAACCCACCTAGGAGCTGCTGGTGAGGACGCTGAACACTGCTTCATCCTAGGAAGCAGAGAGGACAGGCTGAGGCGGGGCTGGAGCCTGTGCCGCCCCGAGCCGGCTCCCTGACCCCTGCTGGCCGGGGTGGGGTCACCGAGCCCGCTCAGCTCTGGCTGCTGGAGGACCGCGGCAGGGCCCTCACAGCCCGCTCTGCTGGACAGAGCATGGTGGCGCTCGAGTCCAGCACTGTCTGATGCAGGATTCAGGGGTCTACGAGTGGTCATCATGATGGAGGCTCCCTGGGATTTTTGGTCTGAGTGCCAGCGGTGGGGGTGACATGGTCACCATGGGTCAGGTCCTCCTGTTGGTGCTGATGCCAGTGTCCTCCCCGGAGCCTGGTGGTCTCCTCTGCACGGTGCAGCACAGAGAAACAAGCTCAGGGAGCTCTGGGAACAGAGAGCGCAGGAGGAGCCAGCAGGAGGGGAGCACAGAGGCGCTGGTGAATTGATACACGAGACGGCCGTGGCCGCAAACCAGACGCGCACCACACACACACTGTCAACACATGGGCGCAAGCACAGACACGTGTTGGGCGCCAAATATTGTAATCTCTTTTGTTGTCCTCTTTGCGATCTGGGCAGATTATATTTGTAATCCCATTGAATTGTTATTAAAATCTCATCCAGTTAATTTTAATCTATCGCCTCTTTAATCTATCACAGTGAAAATAAAGACACTAAGATATATTTATCGTAACAGACAGCCAAGGGGTCTTAAATCTGGTCCAGGGGAGGATTTACAGAACAAAAGTCCTGATCCAAAGCATCCCTCTGCATTTATTAAATTCTGAAGAAGAGAGTGGCTTGAAGATGAGTGACAGCAGAAATTCCATGACTAATATGAGCTGAGCTGGCCAGGTGGTGAGAAAGCCCCTCTACAGTATGTAGGGAAAAGGATATGTAGTAAGACCAATCCGCATAACTCAATTGGGGTAGCATTTAAATGTTTAGGATGCTGTTGCTTCGGTTTCTGATACGTAAACTTCTGTGCTCTGGGAAGTCATAGCCTCTTATCTTGAGGCTCAAACCCAGTTGATACTTTTGCAGCAGTGTGGCTCTGTCATCTCGCTGTGTTTAACCATTTACAAGGAGCACGATGTGAAAAAAACAAAAAAAAGTGTTGACTGGCTTTAAGGATTACGTATTATTATCTCGGCTCGCCTTATTCACATTGTTTAGAGCCAACTAAAAGAAAAAGGAAAGAGCTTAGCCAGCTCTATACGTATCAGTACATGGAGATAGGACTTGGTTTAACTACTGTGGAAAGAAGTGATTGTTCTGCATACAAAGAGAGGCTTTGAGGTTGTCTTCAATGGACACACACCACAAACAAACTCACAGATGCACACTGCACACGTTTATTAACCTCGTCTCGAGGACCCCAGCAGGGCTCACCCAGGCTCACTGTCAGCTTCGGACACATCGTCCCTGCTCTGTGCGCGTTGCCCGCGCCTGCAGAACCCAGGCTGTTTGTGCCCCGAGGGCCCAGGGCTCCCAGACTGCTGTCACCCCTGCTGGTTTGGGCGACAGACTGAGGAAGCAGTGGGGAGGAGGACGAACCCCCAAGGCTTCCCAGGCGTGGCGGGCATTGCCTGCCTGTGAGGTGCCATGCAGCCCCTCCGGGGACCAACTTGGGATACACTGGCAGCCCCTGCTTGGGCAGTGCGTCTGGTCCTTTCCCCCACTCTGGAGCCTCGTGGCCCATGGCCTGGCAGGCAGGGGAAGCAGCACAGGAGAAGTGGCCAAGGCTTTGGTCAGTGGGCAGGGCCCAGGGGACACTCGGAGCCACTCAGGAGTGCAGTTCGGAAGAAGGGGCCAGGTGAGAGGAAGGAGCTCACTGATCAGGCTGGATTTGTCACTGAACTGAGACAGACTCCAAGGCCATCGATACGGGCCACTTGTCCACAGATGGGTCCCACAGGGGCTCCCAGCCTCCCTGGTCTGGGGTCCTTCACGGTCCTCCCAGGCCAGTTCCTTTCCCTATCCCTCCTCCATCTGGCTCCGCTGCCCCCAGATGGGGCTGGGCTGGTTCTCCCCGACACAGCCACCGGGTACCCGCCTGGGCCAGCGTGTGCGCGCTCCCCTGGCCCCGCCGCGTAGCCTCCCCACGTCCTGCTCTGAGCAGACCCTGGCTGGCCTCGTCATGAAGGGAGCAGCTAGTGCGCCTCTCTCATTTTCAGTCTCCCTGGAAGGGTGAAGCAACTCAGGCCACAGCGAAGTCAGACGTCACGCCAGAGTCACCGAGCCCCACCAGTGGCGGGCCAGCTTCTGGGGAACAGGCCGCGCCTCAGGCCCATGCCACAAAACATCCTATCAGCTTAACAACCAACCAACACAAAAGGTCCCCAGAGTGCTGTGGCCACGTAACATTTGGGGGGCAGCAGACGGGAGGGTCCCAGCCCTCCTGCCCTCTGCGGTGGCGAGTCGGCATCGTCAGGGCTCCCGTCCTCTCACCCCATACTCACTGTTACGGGGCGCGTTGTACCCCGCGCCTTGCCCCAAATCTGTGTGTTGACACCCTGACCCTGTGATGTGACCCCTACATCAGGTTGGCGCTGAGGCAGTGAGTCAGAGGATGCCACAGTGCAGTGGGCGGGTCCCAGCAAGGCCGCACCTCTGCAGGCTGAGGGGGACCCCCAGTGGCTGCCAACCCCGGAAGCTGGGAGAGGCTGGGCAGATCTGCCCCTTGGAGCCTCTGAAGAAACCAACCTTGACTTTGAACTTCTGACCTCCAGAACAGGAGACGACAAACCTCTGCTGATGAAACTGCCTGGTATTTTACAGGGCTCAGTATGTCCTGCACCCCTTCTTCACAACTCACCAGGGGCCCAGGGCTCAGAGCAGTCGAACGATCTGTCTGGAGCTGTGTCACCTCCTGAATCCGGGTCCCTGCTCCCTCACGTTCAGCGGCCTTTGGTCCACAGAGCCACTCCCCTCCCGGAGGCGTCCTTTCATGGGGAGAAAGACGCAGGGGAAGAAATGGAACCTGTGGGCCCAGGGGCCCCACCTGCTGTGACCCAGGTCAGGTCTGCACCTCCCTGGGCAGCCGCCCTGCTCTCGGCTCACCAGCCTGGCCGCACATTCTGCTCACTGCTGGACCTGGCCTAATCTCTGCCTTTAATCTACCTATCTTCAATCATCTGCCACCGATCACCCACTATCCTTAACACATCTACCTATCATCTACCTATTATCTACCATCTCTCTGTCTTCATCCAGGTTCCTGTCTGTCACTGTATCTGCTTCAGAACGAAGCATTGCTAGGTTCCTGTGTCTCCACACTGGGCAACAGAGCCAGTCCCTTGTTGGAGCAGTCCTCTGTGGCATGCAGGGTCAGCCCACACCCCTGCAGCCAGGTGACCTTCCGGTCCGGAGTCACAGTGGGCCCCTCAACAGTGAGCTGCCTCCCCGAGTCCCCTCTGGGTCCCCTCTGGGTCCTGGAGGAACCAGCAGTGAGTGTGTCCCTTTACGCAAATGGCCGCGGTCCAAACATCTGACCGAGAGGTCTAGACAAGGGCCCTCACTGTCTTGTGAGCATGATTTTCTGTTTCCAAGTTTTAATCTCAGATTGGCCTCGTTATCGCTGAGCCTCAGGCTGTTCGTCCACAAGACTGGACTCTTAGCCGCTTCCTGCAAGGTCATTGGGAGGGGCAAATGAGAGGAAATACAGGCAGCATTAGCTCTGTGGTTGGTGATGCTGAGTGTTAACCATGTGGCATTGCGTCGTGGTTAAACAGACTCGCTGCTGGGGATGCCGCAGCCTGATTGGGTGGTGCTTCCTACAGAATTTTAGGTTGTTTTCCACATTTTACACACCTCCCTGATGTCCTCTGAAGTGAGGGATTCCTCTGCCTTTTCTCTTCCTCCTGCGCAGGGGAGATCACATGGCCTCTTGCTGTTGGGAGATGTCCCCCAGGGAGGGAGGGAGGGAGGTTGGTTTTGTGTAGCATGTAGGTTAATCTGTACAAAAATAGTGATTATATGGTCAGAATTTATTTTTCAAGTACTTGCCCCTCACTGAGAGCATGAATTTAGTTAAGCTATTTCCATGAAATTTTTGGAGTTTTCCTAAGTCTAGAGAGTGACAACTGTCACTATTCTCTTTGTTGATCACATGCAAACTGTCATAGGTTTCTGTAAAGTTTTATTGATTCTTTTTTTTTTTTTTTTTTTACTGGGGACTGAACGCATGACCTTGTGCTTACCAGGCAAGTGCTTGAGCCACTGAACTAAATCCCTGGCCCACTTTCTGGAAAGTTTTATCACCAGTGACTTCTTCCTATATATGTATCATAAATATGTTTGGTTGGATAAAATATATATGTAATAGCTAATAAATTAATATTATGTATTAATATAATATATTACATTATGTGTTATATAAATATATATAAATATGATTTTTGTTAGAAAATATATTATGTGTATGTGCCCAGAAGAAAATTTACTAAAATATATAAATTTTTTTTTTTTGCGGCACCGGGGATTGAACTCACAACCTCATGCCTGCCAGGGCAGGCGCTTAAGGCACTGAGCCAAACTCCCAGCCCTAAAATTTACTAAAATAATAATAATAATATTTTGTTCATTTAACAGAATTGAATATGACCTTTTTTTTACTTTCTTCTTTGGCTTATTTGAAATTTTTATATAGTTTTTAAATTCTGAAAGTTATACACATTTTAATTTTTCCTAGCACCTCTGACTTGATTCCTCGTGGCCGCCTTTAGTTTTGCAGCCATTTGTTTCTCTCTCCGCGAATCTTAAATGAGTCTGTTTTTGGATGCTGGTCTGGCCGCTCCACCAGTTCAGTCTTCTCTGATGTCAGTTCTCATGGTGGCCTCCTCCCCGTGCACTGGCGCCCTCTCGTGGCGCTCAGACCTGCAGCTCTGAGAGTCGGGGACCTGAGCACCACCACTGCTCACTGTTCTCAGAGACAGCAGGGAAGCCGGGAGTGACTGTCCCCTCCCCTTTCCTCCCCTGCGGACAGCCACCTGCTCAGCCCCAGGAGGTGGCAGACAGGAAGGAGTCACCTGTGGGCCACTCCTGAGCTTCTCCCCAGCTCAGTACCTTCCCCCCAAACAGATAGTCTATCCATGCACAGGCTCCTTTCTAGAGGCCCATTTTCTGCAACTCCCTTTGGAGACTTCGAGTCTCTTCTCCATCCTTTGGGGCCCCACATCATCCACAAACCCGCTCCATGTTGCTCTGAGCTGAACTCTGTGCAGCTGCCCTTCTCCTTATCCGTGGTTTCACTGCAGTGCCTTATGAGCAGCTGTGGTCAGGAAATACTAAACAGAGAACTCCAGAAACAAACAACTCGTAAGTTTTTAACTGGTGCCATTCTGAGCAGTGTGATGAACTCTTGCTCCTTCCCACTTGGGATGGGAATCATGTCTTTTTGCCTGGCGTATCCACGCTGTATACACTACCTGCCCAGTTGTTGCTCAGTGCCCTTGCATCAGCTGTTGTGGTGTTACAGTGCTTATGTTCAAGTGGTCCTGCTAATGGCCCTGAAATGCAAACTCAATTACAATTTATTTTTATGATTGTTCTTTTGACTGTCAGTTGTCTCTTACTGTGCCTAATTCATAAATTAAACTTTTTCATAGGTACATGTGTACAGGGGAAAAAAAAAAAGAATGCATGCAGAGTTTGATACTGTCCAGATTCTAACATCCCCTGGGGATTTTGAACATATTCCCTATGGATAAAGGACTGAATTCTTCCAATTTTAGTCTTTTCTCTAGATGTGATAGTGGGTAAGGTCTGCAACATGTGCCTGGCCTGCTATCCAGAAACAATATTGCAATGAACAAAGTTCATATTTGTCAAAGACAATGTCTAGCAAAGCATCCCCATTATTCCTTTCTGCTCCTCTGCGGGGTGGAGGCCGGGTCACTGGAATTATTCAGGTGCTGCAGTTTGGCCAAGTGCAATTTCCCACTGGATCCTATCACCTTGTGCCATCCGCTGGTGTCGACTTGAAAGCAATTCAGAAAGCTCCCCCCTCCCCACACAGCCCTGGCTGCGTCATCCCACACCCTCCCGGCCTGGCCACACACTCTCCGGGGCACCCTGGCCTGTTCAGGGGTGTCCATTCCCTGTTCTGCTGCTCCCCATGAGTTCTCGCTTCTGACAAGGGGCGGAGAGTCCGGGCCCTGCCCAAAGCTCAGTCTATGCTGAACCGACTCTGAGAATCCTGTCCTCAGGTCTTCCCTTCCGAAAGCAGGTTCTCGGGGCGACTCCAGTGGGGAGCAGGAAGCAGAGCTGCGCATGGCGGCCACCCCGGGACATCCCTGCCAGCCCATCTGCCGGGCCCTGTCCCGCAAGCTGCTGACTGGCCGCTCGCCATCCGGAGTCTCTCTGAGCTGTGTTCATCCTCCCGGACTCCACGGCACTTGGCAATGGCTTTCTGTTTACAAATCACTCTGAAAATCTGTAATGAAAAGCTTAACAGAAATTAAAAAAAAAAATTCATGCTCAGTTTACAACAGATTACAGTGGTGAAATTTTTTTCCTGTCAAATAAAATTTAGCCTCTTCATCCAGGACTCACATATGCCAAAAGCAACAATTTGGAGATAATTAAAGTGTCATGAGAAGCCCAGCTTCCCCAGTAATCTGAGCCCGCGGCCGCCCCAGCATCCGGGACACCCAGAGCCCCACGTGTGTGCCTGGCTCGGGGCACTGCCCCAGTCATGGGGGTAAGCTGGAGTGGGGGTCATCTGCCGGCTCCATCCAGCCCCTCCTCCAGTTTCCTTTTGGCAAGATTTGAACTCATCAAAGACAAACGCCAATCAGAGGAGATTCTGATGTGGGGGGCAGGGGCTGGGTGGGAAGCCCGTCAGCCAGCCTGACTCAGGCCAGTGTCGTCCCTGCCAGTTTCAGGGGACAAACAGCTCTCATCTCAGCAAACCGTTCCTGAGACGAAGCCGAGCTCTCGGAGGGAGAACACTGGCTTTGTCACAGATGTGGGGGCAGCAAGGCTCCTCTGGGCCGCACAGGCCGGGGTCTCCCAGGGGCACCAGTCTCAGGTGAAGGTTGGCACCGTATGACCCGAAGATGGGATGACCTAGGCCGTCGAGCAGGCGGACTTCTGTCCTGCTTGGCCTAGTTGGTTTGGGTGGATTCCAACATTGAGAAACCAGGAGAATCTGTAGCAGAGTCTCGTGGCCCACCTGCCTGCTGTGGCTTCGGGGTGTCCCCTCCAAATCCGTATGCTGAAACCCAGGTGCGGCTGCGGTGGTGCCCAGAGGTGGGACTCTTAGAGAAATGAGCACCTCATGGGGCCACGCCCCCCCCGAGAAGATCAGCACCCTATCAGGGGCCGTGGGGACCAACCTGGCTCCGCTTCACTCTCCTCCCCACTGCCACTCGTGGATGGGATCGACATGCCCCCGGGGCGGCAGTGCTGGGGCCCCCAGTCTGTAAGAAACAAATTCCTGTCCTTCACCCATTACCCAGGCTCAGACGTTTCCTTACAGCACCACCAGTGAACAAGGACAGTGCCTTGGGGGTCCTGCCTCACCCCCTCAGACCCCCACCCCCACCCCGATGCCAACCAGGCCCAGCTGGTGAGCACCCCAGGGTGGCAGCAGAGGCAGGCGGGCTGCTCCTCACTCAGCAGCCTCCCCGGGTAACGCGTTGGCTGCCGGCTGCAGGTCAGGGCGCAGCCAGTGCTGGGACGGCCCCTGACAGCGCCTGGAGCCCAGGTCAGGAGCCACGGCGAGCGGCTGCTGGGGGCCAGGCGTGAGAGGGCAAGTGTTGGGGTGCCTAGTGGGGAGGAGGCACCCACCCCGCACTGTCCAGGCCACGGGTGAGCACCAGCACACACAGGCCTCTCCTGACCTGCTGCTCTGCCACCACCTGGCCACCCGCTCGACCCAACTTCTACTTTCTTTAAAAATAAAATGAGAGAGAGAGACACAGAGAGAGAGAGAGAGAGAGAGAGAGAGAGAGAGAGAGAGAGAGAGAGAGGAAGAGGAAGAGGAAGAAAAAGAAGAAGAAGAAGAAGAAGAAGAAGAAGAAGAAGAAGAAGAAGAAGAAGAAGAAGAAAGAAAGAAAGAAAGAAAGAAAGAAAGAAAGAAAAGAAAAAAAGAAAAGAAAGAAGAGAAAATAAAAAAGAAAAGAAACCTCTCTTCCCAGGGATGTTGTAAGGCCTGTAACAGAGCAGGAACCAGAAGGGTCTGAGACATGGGTTTCTCTTCTGTCAAGCAAGCACACGGCTGTAAATCCAGCCCCCGAGGGTCACGGGGAGCATCAGTGATGACATTCTCTGTGCCTGACAGCCTGGCTCCCGTCTCAGACCAGCAGAGGAATCCGATGACTGTTTTGCTTGATTTTAGTAGTTTTTCACCTTGAGGGGTGGGGACTGCTGCTGAAGATAATAGCTCCATTTCACCGAGCACACACCTGTCATTTTCTGTTGACTACAGACCATGTAATTACACAGAGAGAGCAACGGCCTGTGACGACAAGGTAATTACAGACCCATCCTGCACTTTGGAGAAGTTTTCAAAACAGACGCCGCAATTATTTTAAAGTTCTGCTGACACCTCTGGAAATAAATGACACCAGAACCAGAGGATATTTTAGTTGTAGGCCCCATGCTGCAGCCCTTCTAAGAGAATCCGGGGGGACAGCCTTCCCGAAGTCCTCGTTCCTGGGTCTCCTGAAGCGGTGCTGTCGGCACACTGGCTGACATTGTGGGTTCTGCATCCCGTGCGGGACCCAAGGGTGTTCTGCGTGCAGTGTCTCTTGGGGACCCCATAAGGCCCTTCCCTGATAGCTCAGCCAGGGCCCAGGCCGGGCTGGCTTCCACATGAACGCGGAGGAGGGCTGGTGGCTCAGAAGCAGCTGGCGAGCAATGTCAAATACTGTGCGGACCCCAGAATATGGTATGATGATGAGGTTCTGCACTTGTGCCTCAGCTCCGGAATGACCAGCTGCTGGCCTGCTCTGACAGGGTCTGGAGTGCCCCCCAAAGGCCCAGGTGTTAGAGGCTCACTGTCCAGCCTGGCGCTGCTGGGAAGGGGCGGGGCCTGGAGGAGGTGGAGCCCAGGGGAGTTCAGGTCCCTGGGGGCATGCTCTCGAAAGGGGGCTGTGCGACCTTGGTCTCTCTTCCTCTTTTTCACTCTCAGCCACCGTGAGGCGAGAAACCACTCCACCGCACGGTCCCCGCAGTGATGGGTCTGTCTAATCCAGGACCGCAGCGCCTAACTCCGTGCGCTAAAATCACTCCGCTCTCTTTACGCACTGGCTATCTACTTGCTAGAGTAACAGAAAGATGACTAACACGTGGCCCATCTACCACCTGTCGTGAAGGAACTGTATCTTCTTGACTCGGTGTGTTGGGATCCGATGACGCTAGCCCTGCGGACGTGGAGTATTTGGAGGTGGTCTGCACAGGGCGACTGAGTTGAGGCCGTTAGAGTGGGCCCTGCTCCATCCGCCTGGTGCCTAGGAAGTGACTAGGCCGCCACGTGCCCGGAAGGATGCCCGCGTGGAGACCCGGGGAGGAGGCAGGTCTGGACTCGGCTCTGAGGGTGATGGGGCCGCTCCACTGAGTCGGAGGCAACAAACAACAAACCGTGCGTGTGCACAAACCCCTGAGAAAACATCGCCACGATCAGGACAGGAGCTTGTCTCCCGGCCCTGTCAGACAGCCGCAGGGCGCCCCTTGGCTGTAGGTGGCTTCGCTGTTCCCATCACGGCAGGGAGCTCGGTTCTCTCGGGCAGAATTCCCTCGGTGTTACCTGGCACGTCACTAGGGCATCCTTCCCCGTCGCCAGGTGACATTGGCCTGCTCAGGTCCTCACCTGCTGGTGGACACGCGGGCAGTTTCCAGCCCCTGGCGAACGCTCAAACCGAGCCCAGGTGAACACGAGTGGGAGGTCTCTGCGGACACGCGTGCTGAGCTCTCTGGATGCGCCCAGCGCGTCTCTGTTGTCCCACACCTTTCCCGAAGTAACTGGGCCTTTGCACCATCTACCAGCTGCACACGAGCTGTGCTTCTCCGCGTGGGCGTGGATTGGGGTCAGCAGGAGCCCGGGTGGGGGGCCGAGGCCTCCCACTGCTTTGAACTGGAGGGTGCCGAAGGACTCGTGAATCTTTCCATGGGTTTACTTGCCACCTGTTACATTTTCTTTAGTGAAATGGCTCTCTACATCCTTTTCCATCTTAAAAACTGGCAACGGCAAACTGAGTGCGGTGCCACACACCTGTAATCCTAGCAGTCTAGGAGGCCAGGGCAGGAGGACTGCAAGTTCAACCCCAGTCTGGGCAATTTAGGGACTTAGTGAGACTCTGTCCCCCAAAAAATAAAGAACTAAATTCAAAAGGGCTGAAAAATGTAGCTCTGTGTGAAGGTTCTGGGTTCAATTCCTTGTGCGGAGAAAAATAGCAATAGCGTTAAAGCCATTAGAGTTCATCGTGTTATTAAAGCAGTTTTATAGCTCATGGTGTCTTCACCCCAAGTCATTTGCCAGTGTTAGTCTGTAGGTTGTCTTTTCATTTCTCTTAACATTGATTTTCAAAGTGAAGTTTTTCATTAAAAATGTTTATCAGTGTCGTGTTGCTTTAAATACATTGTAAATCCGTGAGCCTCCCTCCTGCACCAGGCTGAGGACCGCTGCTCCAGCCTTCCCCGTTAGTCTCTAGTGGAGCGTTTGAATGTTTGATGGCAGAGATCAGCACACGGTAACTGCAGGATGAATGGGATAGTGTGTTCACCCCAGCCCTGCACGTACCATGCGCTGGCACAGCCAGCCTTCCTCTTCCCGTCCACCCCTGACCTCCTCGGCTCCTTGGAGCTCCTCGAGAAGTTTCACACACAGATTCCAATGTGTCGCTTTTAAAAACATGGATCTTGCATTTGTGTCTAATTAAAGTTTACAAAAATTGATTTCCTATGAAAAAAAATTTTTTTTTTTGCCCTAAGTTTTGCAATTTAGGTTTTATATTTGGGTCTATGATCCATTTTGGCTTAATTTTGTATATGATGCAAAGTACTAATTGAGGGTTTTTCTTTTTTTAAAGTAAGGATTTCCAGAAGCCGGGCATGGTGGTGCACGCCTTTAATCCCAGCACTCTGGAGGCTGAGGTAGGAGGAGCGTTGTGAGTTCAAGGCCGGCTTGGGCTACAACGCGAGCGCAAGGCCGGCCTGAGCTACACAGTGCGACCCTGCCTCAAAAAACCAGAGCCGGGAGTTTGGCTCAGCGGCTTACGTGCCTGTCAGGCAGGTGCGAGGTTGTGAGTTCAATTCCTGGTGCCGCAAAAAAAAAAAAAAAGTAAGGATTTCCAATTTTTCCAGCATCGTTTTTTATTTTTATTTTTTTTTTTTTGCGGCACCGGGGATTGAACTCATAACCTCATGCCTGCCTGATAGGCACGTAAGCCGCTGAGCCAAACTCCCGGCCCTGGTTTTTTGAGGCAGGGTCTCACTGTGTAGCTCAAGCCGGCCTTGCGCTCTCGTTGTAGCCCAAGCCGGCCTTGAACTCACAAGGCTCCTCCTACCTCAGCCTCCAGAGTGCTGGGATTAAAGGCGTGCACCACCATGCCCAACTCCAGCATCATTTTTTAATTGTTTAAAATATTTATTTTTTTATTTATTTTGGTACCGGGGATTGAACTCACAACCTCACACTTGCCAGGCAGACACTGTGCCACTGAGCTATATTCCCAGCCGCCAGCACTATTTTTGAAAATATTATTTCTTTCTTCACTAAATTACCCATATACTTTAGTTGTAAATGGTGCCCTTATATGCATAGATCTATTTCCGGTGTCCTTAATCTGTGACCTTGCTTCTGTCATTTCCACACTGTTTTGATTACTGTAGAGTCACTGTCAGTTATAAAGTCAGATAGTGTTAATCTTTCAACTTTCCTCCTCAAAGTTTCCTGAGCTATTCTAGGTCCTTTGCATCCCTCTATGAATGTTAGAATTAGATTTCCAATTTCTACAAAAATTCCTACTGGGAATTCTATTTGGATTACAGTGTGCATCAGTTTGAGACTTGACACTTCACAATACTGAGTCTTCAAGTCTAGCAAGTCAGCTTTTATCCCCACTTATTTGTCTTCTTTAATTTCTCTTTGCTATGTTATATACAGGAACTCTATGGGACTTATTTCATGCTCTAGTGTTTTGGACCTGGTAATGTTAGACTGACTGATACTTGAGGGTTGAACTTGCCATGACTTCCCGAGATGACCCCACTTAGTCATGAGGTACTGCCACTTCTAGTTCGGTCAGATGTAGTTCAGGGTTGCACCTATGTTCACAAAGGACATTGGGATCTTGGATTCTTTTGTTTTTGTCCTCCCCCTTGTGATGTCTTTGCCTTAAGATGAGGGCAGCGGAATTATCTGGAAGAGCTCATATAGAATTACAATTATTCCTCCCTTAAACATACAGGAGAACTCACCCGAGAAACCAACCACACATTAGGATTTTTTCTGAGAAGATTCTTAACTATAAAATAAATTCATTTTATAGATATGGAGCTATTCAGATTATCTGAGTAAAATGTGGTAAATTATGTCTTTGACCATTTCATTTACACTGTCAAATTTATTGGCACAAAGGTGTTCATAATATTCCCTTATAAATCTTTTAGTATCTGTAGATGATCCTGATATCACCTATCTGCAGCAGTTGCGTTTTGTTTTGTCTTTTCTCCCGATTAGTCTGGCTGGTATTTTTTTCCCTTTATTAAGTCTCTCCACTAATAGCTGTTGGTTTTATCAATATTCTCTATTATTTTTATGTTTTTTATTCTACTGACCTTCAATCTTCAATTTTTCCTGCTTACTTTGGATGTATCATCGTTTCTTAAGACAGAAGATGAAGTCATGGATTTAAACTTTCTTCTTTCCTAGTAATAAGCTCTTTGTGCTACACAAGTACTCCTCATACTGCTTTAACTGCTTTAACAGTATCTGACAAATTTTGATAGGTTTTGTTTTTGTTTTCAAACTTTTTATTTTAAAGAGAATAAAACTAAGTGAAATAAAACAGAATAAAGTCAATCAAAACAAAACCATGAAAATGATACAGGACTTCAAAACAGGGTAATTGGAAATCAGCCATTGCTACCATAATGCCTCTTATCATCAATCCTCCTGCCCATACCATCAGACATAATAAAACCAAACCAAACAGAATAAAATCAATCAAAATAAAACAGAACAATAAAATGAAGTGAAACAAAATAGTGAAAACAATATTGGATTTCAAAAACAAGACAGAAGAAAATCCCCCACAGTTGCTCTAATGCATATTGTTATCCTCTGAATAGATGCTCAGACTGGCTTTAGGCCTGCAAAGTCAATCAAAGAATACAAGCATTGCTTTTGTACCTCAGTTGCTATCAGCTCAGTCTGTGTTCCACTGAATCAGCTGGTTGCTTATGGGGGCGGGGGTCAGCTCTTCCTGTCTCCCAGCCTGTGCCCCAGCGGGCTCACAGGATGGAAATTTCCTGTTTCTCCTCCCAGCCCACAGTTACCACTGGCTCACGGGAAGGGTGAATTGGCTTCCTGTTTCTCCTTCCTCCCAGCCTGTGGCTGCCCTAAACATTTTTTCCTAATATCTCTTTTGATTTCTTCTTCAATCCATGGATAATTGCATTTCCATATATTTGGGTATTTTCTTATGATGTATTACTGATTTCAAATTTAATTCCACTGTAGTCAGAGAACATTGTGTGATTTGAATCCTTTAAAGTATATTGTGACTCATTTTTCTTTCTGTGCACCTAACTAGAATGTGTTCTGCAGTGGGTGTTCTCCAAATGTCAAGCAGGACAACTGGTCAACAGGGATGCTCCAGTCTTTTATATTCTCAGTGACTAGGGTTGGGGGTTTGGCTCAGTGACTTAAGCACCTGCCTGACAGGCATGAGGTTGTGAGTTCAATCCCCGGTACTGCAAAAAAAAAAAAAATATATATATATACATATATATATTCTCAGTGACTAATGTGGTTACTCTGCAGAAACAAGATGGGCCTCCATCCAATATGTGGTTTAGATAGTGAGACTAATGCGTGTGCACGCGCGCGCGCACACACACACACGGGATGAAAAGGTTACTCAGTAATGAAATGAAGTTTCTGGGGAGAGCAAGGGAGCTTCCAGGCAGGTTCAAAATGGATTGAGGGACCAGGGAAAGGAGACTGGCTTGGGGTTTTCCTGGTGGCCACAGGGTAGGGCGGGTTGCCTGGGTGTGGGGAGGGGTGGTCTGGTTGGATGTAACTTGTGGACTGGTGCTAATAACAGAGCACCCAGGCTTTCTGCTCAGCTAGCCCAGATGGGGAAGAGAAGTGGGAGAGAGAGGTGAGGTTTACAAACTGTCAGCAGTCAAATGCTGAAAACTGGAGTCACAGGAGTTGGGGACATAGTTCAGAGGTAGAGCACATGCTTAGCATGTGTAAGACCCTGGTTCGAACCCCAGCACCCCCCAAAAAAAAAAAAACCAAAAACAAAAAAAAATTGAAGCAAGACTCTTGACTACCATGGTTGTCTCTCTACTTGTCAGTTATATAGGGGATATGAACATATCTATCCATGCGGAGTTCTGTTTGTAGTTGTTTATTTTGATGCTGTTGTTAGGTACACAAATGTTTAGAGTGTTTCCTTATTAAGTGATCTCTCATTATGAAATGACTCTTACTCGGTATTAATAGACCACTCTGCTTTCCACTGGTTAAGGTTAGGATGGTTTACCCTTGTCCATCCATGTGTCTTTATATTTACAATGTTTATTGTAGGCAATGTATATCTGAGTCCTGGTTCTGTTTATTAGGTCTGATCTGACAATTTCTTTTAACTGAAGTGATTAAACCACTTATAAGCTATTAACAGTTAGGTTTAAGTGTTAATAGTTTGCTATTGTTTATTGACTTCATCTGTTCTTTGTGGTCCTGTGTGGGCTTGCGATCAAAACCCTGACCTCTGTAGCCCTTGGCATTCATCTGGCTGACTGCCCCTGTGGCCCTGGCTGGACGTGGTCCCTGCTGGCCAGTGTCCTCCAGAGTCTTTGATTCTGATGCTTAGGGGCTGTGAGGCACTGCTTGGACTCCATCTCTTGAGCCTACGTGGGGCCCAGGAAAGGAAGCAGTAGGTTATTTCTTCTTCTGCCTTATCCTACAGATTATTCTTGATTCTGTCCTCCCACTCCCTCTCTCTACCAGTGAATACACTTGGAAGTCCCTTACATAATTAGATGCAAGTAGAGATGAGCATAGATAGTTTCCACTTTGCAAGTAGATTTATGTGTCAAAATGATTTCATAACCCATGTGCTGTGGACTGAATGTTTGTATTCACTCAAAGTTCATAAATTGTAGCTGTAATCCCTCGTGTTAATATATCTGGAGATAGGAACTTCACAGGAATAATTAAGATGAACTATAATCTTAAGAATGAGGCCCTGATCCATTAAGATTAGTGTCCTATAAGAAACATCAGAGCCAAATCTCTGGCCAGAGTCATGCAACACACAGCGAGATGGTGGCTACCTACACACCAAGAGAAGGGCCCTCGGAGTAAAACCTACCTTGCATCTCTTGATCTTGGGTTTTCCAGCTTCTAGAACTGTGACAATACATTTCTTCTAAGTGAACCATTCTATGGTACTTTGTACAGCAGACTGAGCTAAGATACTACTGTGTGTTTCTGTTTTCCAAAGTCAGGGCTTAACTCCAGGACTAGGGTACAAAACAATGAGCTGGAAACCTCATTATAGATAGAGTGGTACCTGGGTTCTCTCCATGATTCTGGTCACAAATTGAACTGGATGAGAACCGAATCAAATTTTCCTATGAGGTCAACACTGAACCTAACCACTGAATTCGATTTGGTTCTCATCCAACTCGGTTTGTGACCAGAATCTTGGAATGAAATGTGTGAAAACCAAGGTACAACCTCTGGTATTCAGAACCCTTAAGAATACTCAATTCACCAAGCATCACTGGGTAGTCCCACGTCCTAGAGAACTGATCAGACTTTTAAGTAAGATGGACTTTAAATCCCATGAGCTGAGCATTTTGTTGTGATAGAAATGACATTTTGGGGATGCGAGCAGCCATCTCAGTGTCATAGCAGCATCTGTGGTCTCTAGCAGTGAAAAAGTCTAGGTGCTGCTAAAACCCGCTCCCCACCCATCACTGGGAGAAATGCTGAAGTAGAGCTGGAGATCAGTGAACATACTGACTGCAAGAATGGTAGCTCAGAACCCATCCCTGTGGGCCTGGCCAGACTTCGGAGACATTTCTACTGCGTGTTCCTGCCAGGACTATTCCCAGATTTCCCTGCTACACTTTGGATGCCCCCCCACCATGGGGGGTGCCTCCCCCAGAGCTGGCGGTCCTGTCCTGCGCCCCCAGGAGGTCTCAGACCTGACCTGGCTGCCACCTTTGCGGCCAGTGCACATGAATTCTGGAGGGAGGGTTATGCTAAGTTCCCATGCATGTTGTGCTGGGGAGGGTAACGCAGGTCTCGGAAGACCAGAGAGGAGGCGGAAGGAAGGTCACGGAGCTCTGTGAGTGAAGGGGACCTTAAGTCTGTGCGGCAGAGTGGCTTGGGGGTGAGCCCCAGGGCCCCGTGCAGGACGGGCTGTCCCGGACAGGTCAGGCCTCTGGGAACGCCCCCGCCCCAGCCCCTCGCGTCTGTATCACCTGCCTGCCTGAGGGCACCAGAAAGGAGAAAGTTTGAAAAACCAAGTCCTTTCTCCCCCAAAATATGTTTTATTCTTGCATTACATTTGTGTTTCCAATTGTGAATAAAAAATGCTTAGAAAGTGGTTACAAAACAGCGTGAAGTGGACTCGAGGCGGGGCTGGCCGGGAGCTCAGTCGCAGCCGCCGGATGACGCGACGTGGGCCTGGTGGTGTCTGTGCCTGTCAGTCGGGTTTCTTGCTCTCAGGATCTGGAAAACAAAACCGCCACAGCTGGCTTGTTATGAGCCTCCAGGGCGGCCCGGTGGCCCTGTGCCCGCTGTGCTGGGAGCTGCCGGGTCAGAGACGGAAGGTGAGGCCGGAGCCGGGCCAGGCTCCGTAACAGTGCCCCGACCGAGGCCCGCCCGCAGCACACAGCCCACCAGCCTGCTACCTGGCCGTCTTCCTCTCTGTGACAGTCAGGCATGCAGAGTGCCTGGCAATGAGCTACCCTCTGCACCCTTGGGTAGCTAGGAGAGACCAGAGACCACAAATTGCCCCCGCATCCCCTTGGGGGCAGTGCCAGGTAAGGCGCTGCGAGCAGCTGTGGGGGTGGGCGCTGGCTATGGTTGGACACTGGCTATGGGGTAGAATGACCCTTGTCCCCGAGCAGAGTTGTGAGGGCTACTGCTGCATCTTAGCAGGAAAGCAGCAAAGCCACAGAGGCAGCCCCTCTAGCTGCAGGGGCCCGGGTGGACTGCAGACCTCAGAGTGGTCAGGCCAGGCCCACAGTGCACGTGTAAGAGAAAGCAGCTTAGGTACCACAGGAGGTGACCCCTCCCTGCAGCCCTGTGCCCAGCACCCCTCACACGGGGCGACCATAGCCCCACGTCTTCCTCTAGATAAGAATCTGAAAGCGGGGACCCCGCCAGCCCGGTCCTGGCCCGCCAGGAGTCATGTAAACCTGGCTTGTGGGAGCCACCACTAACGGGGACGGGGGGACGGGGGAGAGGTGGTCCACAGGACCGTGAGACTCAGCCTTCATCTGCACTTCCAGAAGGAACTCGGGCACAGGGGGCTGGCAGAGTCTGGCACCCTAGGCACCGGGGTCACACCCTGCGGGCGCGGAGCCGGGGCACGGGCAGCGCCAATGGAGGCCCCGTGAGCACTCCCAGCCGGTGAGGGTTCAGCCCGGCGCCCGGCTCAGAGCAGAGCCCGGGACAAGCAAACCCCACTTCCCACTCCTTTCTGCAACGTGGACAGAGGATAAGAAAATGATGTTGTTTCACAGTGTTTTCAAGCAAAAATGTTTATTTTTCTCCTTCACATACACAGTCTCATGGGAATCCCGTGCCACTGTCGCTGTCGGAGGAGGACCGAGGCGTGCGGGGGTAGCGGGCGAGGGCCGCCTCTGCTTCCCAAGAAACAGGTCCATGCGGGTCCCAGAGCGGGCAGGGAACACAGTGGGCCCTGCGCGGTTCCCTGTTACTTCACGTCTAACGGAACGGATGGCCGGGACGGTAAAGCTAAAATGAACCTGCGTCCCTAACAGCACGCAGTGCGCAGGGCACCGGGGGCCACCACCTCCACCTGGGGCTGGGCTGCGCCGGCTGGGGAGACACCCACGGAAAGCGACTGGGGGCCCCCCCTCGGCAGGGCTGGTGGGCTCCCGCAGAGGTCACAGGAGAGGCGGCGGGGGTGGCGGGCCCCTCCGAGGGAGGGACAGGGTCTCTGCGAGGCGCCCCAGTGGCCCGCCTGCCGCCGCCAGGGCGTCTGCTCTCCTGGCATTTTCTGGCAGGTTCTTCACAGCTGAGGCTCCTTACCGCGCACACACCCTGCCCGGAGGGCCTCTGTCACTGACCAGGCCAGCAAGCCCCGGCCTCGCTGAGGACCAAGCCCAGCTCATCCAACAGTGAGCTCCTCAGTGTTCCACAGCACTGGTTCAATTTTCTTTTTGTTTCTAAAAAGGCATTTACAATAGAAAACTGAAGATCAAACTTCAGCTTCAGGGGCCGGGGATTTAGCTCAGGGCACAGTGCCTGCCTGGCAAGCGTGAGGTCCTAAGTTCACATTCCCGGTGAACCCTTCCCAAATAAAAACACTTCAGCTTTGTAAACCATTCAAGATCTCTGTAACTTAACACAGTACAGATAGTAAAGCAAAGCCAACTGTCAATGAAATAAGATTTTTTTTTTCTGATTTTTTAAAACATTTCCATCAGGGAACAGAAAAATTGGAATTCAAGATACTGTACTTCTATGGGGTGGATGACAAGGTTCTGACCTCCAACCGAGGACAGAGGTGTGCAGACCGGGGGGGCTGAGATCGATCGGGGTCGGAAGCAGTAGGGGGAGCTTGTCCTGCTGTCCACTGGGCCAGGGCCGGGAGGTAGGCAGAGGCCAACCCATGACGGCATCGGGCTACGTCATATGCAGCCGGTGGCTGGGGGCACTGACAGCAGGCGGCCACAGGAACGCGGGCAGCACAGGAACCTGGGCAGGGCTCCAGCCGCCCCAAAACCCTGGCGGGCTCCCCTGGGCGGCCCAGGGCCCCCAGGGCACTGGAGCTGGGCACAGGCCTCCATACTGACCCAGGAGCAGTGCACAGGGTGGGCTTGGGAGGCTGCAGTGGGCAGTACCTGGTGTGGGCACCGGCAGGGCTGCAGTGGCTCCAGGAATGGCTGCGGTGGACAGAGGGCCAGGGGCTGGGGCCAGGTACGGCACCCCCACTCCTACTCGAGGTGTGGTCATCTAGAAGACACAGACAAGGAAAGGAAGGTAGGTAGGCCTGCGATCAGCTGGTCTCCGCTCTGGCCCCGGGTTCCTGAGCTCTCTCCATCCTCAGGACGAAACTGTCATCAGACCTGCCGGGGACAGGCGCCCCCGGCTCACGCTGAAGTGACAGTGCGGGCTGGGGAGCAGCCTGCCCTCCTCCGCTCCCGAAAGCTCCAGCCTGGTCACCTCGAGGCCACAAGCTCGAGGTGTCCATGGGCCAGAGTGAACCTTGGGGCAGGGCTCATGGGCCTGGCACGCGAGTGGCCCCCACCCCTCTACGCAGCAGGCACCAGTGTCTCCTCCGATCGCCCTGGGAAACGATGATGATGGCTCCGGCCCAGGAGCCGTGTGGGAGCGGGCGCTCCCGTGCGGGGCAGGGAAGTGGACGAGGCGGGGCCCAGTGGAGAAGGCCTGCAGGACAGGAGAGGAGCGAGTGAGGGCTCGCCTGCCCCGCACCTCACTAAACAGACGCCGGCAGGGCCACTGTAGGGAACGGCATCGAAGGCCCGCAGCCTTCCACAGCCCGAGCGAAACGCTGGCGAGTCATCCAGCAACCACAGTGGGGTCGGCCCAGGAGTGCCAGGCTGCTGCCCCCGGGACTGCTGCGCCTCACTCCAGGAAAAGCCCTACCGGAGGCCTGGGGTTGTGGCAGAACACCCGTCGGGTGCCCTCCATGGACACGGCAGGGACCCTGCTGCGGTCCACGCCTCTCATGCACCCTTGCTCAGCAGCCAGGACCTCCCCGAGCAGAGGGCCTCCGGGGAGCCGGCAGCTAAGCCCTGCAGGTGGTACCGAGCAGACGGTTCCCCCCATTCTCCTTCCTGCTTCCAGCCAAAGCTGCCAATGACCTCCTTCCCCAGGCAGCAGAAAAAGTAAAAGGAAAACTGTCCCTGTCTACAGATGACAGGATTGCACACAGAGAAAACCCTACAAAAATGGTGTTATGCTTTATACACTGTGTCAATTTCAGAAGGTCAAAAGTTTAGCTGAGAGACTCAGCAGGGAGCCAGGGGTCTTACTTGGTAAACATCCTCATCCTGTGCAAAGGAAGGCAAGGAGATTTGTGAATGCTACACCCACCCTGGGGCGCCTGTGTACAATATAAGGGAGGAGAAGAGGCTTTCTCTGGCCCCTTCCTGGTCCCTTTTGACTCTGGCTGCTTTTGCACAGCTGCTGCCTTAAAGTGTTGCCCCTGAGCCATGCCACCCTGCCTTGGAGCCAGCTGATTATGGACTGAAACCTCCAAAAACTGTAAGCTAAATACACCTTTCCTTCCCAAATTTTGGGCATCAGGTATTTTGTCTCAGCAACAAGTGAAAAGTAACTAAGACAAATGGCCACAAGGATTTCTTGAACTAACACATAAATTTAGCAGGAGTGCAGGCTACCTGGAAGAAAAAAATTAACCACATTTCTACATGTCAATAACATACTGAGAAAATGAAACTGAAAGAACAAGACAATTTATAACAGCAGTATCAGTAACTGCCTCAGGATAAATTGAATGAAAGAGATGTAACATTTTTATCCCGAAGAGAAACAAAAAAGATGTAAATAAATGGGGAGACACCAGGTTCCGAGGGACCCTCACCATCACTCATTTGTTAGATTTTACCCAGCTGATCAGCGGACTTAGCACACTTCCAATCAAACGCCAGCGAGGTTAGGCTGGCACTGCCAAATATTAAACTCACTGTAAAGCTACAGTAACAAGAACGAGCATTGTGAGAAAGATGCAAGAACAGTGAAAGAGAACAGAAGAACAAGACCAGAAACAGACCCACTCACATGCAGTCACTTGACAAACTTCTGTCCAACTGAGAGCTGCTGGGAAAGGACGACCCCGGACAGGCTGACACGCGTACGGGAAGACGCCCAGCTGAGCCTAGACCACGACTCACACACCAGCTAACTGCGATGGCGCACAGGCCTGAATGGGATCATTAAAACTATGAAGGTTCTAGAAAAGAATAATATTACAATGTCTGTAACATCACTTTCACTATTCAAGAGGTGTGTGTGTGCTGTGGAGAGTCACACATTGGTAGAACACATCTATATGGTCTATGACAGAAGAGATATAAAAACTATCACAAATCAACAATAGAAAGATTAAACCAGCTCTTAAACGGTTAATATCCTTGACCAGACAGTATACAGAGACAGTTGTGAAGACTATCGAGGTGCTCAAAGGTGAATTAAAAGAATAATGAAAAACTTAACTACTACGCCTCAAACTGTTTTTGCAAATTAACTTTCAAATTCAATGTTCTATACATAATGTAAAAACAAAAGCTCAGAAGAAAAAGCGAGGCATTACAGAAAAAAGGAATGGAAAGAAAAACTATAAAGTACTATGTGAAGAAACAAGATTGAGAATTTTGGTAGATGTGGAGATTTTCTGTTTTTTTTTTAGCTCAGTGGTGTAGCACCTGCCTGGCAAGCCTGAGTTCCGTTCCTAACTAGCCCCCAACAAAAATAAAAATACAACAGGTGTAGAGATAAACAAGACATTCTTCAGCTAAAAAACTACAATAATCAAAATGAAAAGCTCAGTGGATAGGATTAATAGCAGTTTACACATGTGAACTAAAATCTGAAGAAAATAAAACAGGAAAGAATGGTTCATTTGAAGGAAGCAAAAATTTTAATTGACAGAAACTGCCCCTGAGGACATTGGACACTGTCCTTTAAACTGGCTTAAATATGCTTGAACAATTAAAGGAAACCATGGACAGAGAACTAAAGGAAACCAGGAAAATGATACATGAATAAAATGAGAATATTAATAGATAGAAATTATGAAAGAGATTAAATAGAAATATAAGAGGTGAAGAGTAGAAATGAAATTTGAAAATTCATTGAGGGGTTCAATAACATTTGATACAGCAGAAATAAGAATCAAATCAGCAAACAAGATATTATAATTGAAATTATCAAGTTTGAGGAGTAGAAAGAGAAGAAGGAGGAAGAAAAGTGAATACAGCCAAAGGCATCTTAAGTGGTGCTCCACTGAGTGGACCAATTAATGCGTTTTGGGAGTCACAGGAGGCGAAGAGTGAGGGGAAGGTTCAGGAAAATATCTGAATGATGGCTGCCCCTTTCCTGGTTTCATACAGACATGAATCTACATATCCCAGAATCTTAAGAACCTCTAAGCAGTACACAATCAGAGAGATACATTGTAGTTCAACTATCAGAAATCAAAGAGAAATAGGGAACTTGGAAGCACCAAGGAGGTAGAGCCATCTGTCACAAGGGATCCTCAGTGAGGCCGACCGCTGATTCCTCATCGGAGACCAAGGAGGCCAGACTCGGGAGGGTGATATATTTAGTGCAGAAAGAACAAACTGTCAACTGGGAATTCTATATCCAGCAAAACAATCCTTCCAACATAAAAGAGAAATTAAGACAATAAAAACCCGAGAGATTGATGATACTAATATATGTTTCCCACCAGAAGTGGAGGATCACAAATTTGAGCCCAGTCTTGGTAACTCGGTAACTCAATGAGACCATAAAATGGCTTGGGAAGGTAGATCAGTGTGAAAGGCTGAGTTTAATCCTGAGTATTCACCCTCCTCAAACGTATAGAAAAGGAAGGAAAGAAGGAAGGGAGAAGGGGAGGAAGGAAGGTAGTGCTCCAAGGTAAAATGAAGGACAATAGAAAGTGACTCAAAGTTATTACATAAGTAAATAAGTAAGGTAGTATTATTCCACTTTTAGTTTGTAATTCTTCTTTTTTCTCCATGTGATTTAAAGGGCCAATGCGTTATATGATTATTACAAATCAATTTTAAAAGACACACAATGTATAAAGATGCAACCTGCAGCAAAAACAATATAGAGAGGAAGGGATGGAGATATAAAGGAGCAGAATATTACTATTAAAATTAGTTTGATCTTATTCAAAGTAATATGTAAGAAGGTTAAGATGCTAATTGTAAACTCCAAGGTGGCCACTAGAAAAACAACTGAAACATATAGTAAAATAAAGATGGGAATAAAAATGATACACAGACAAAACCCACAAAAATCTAATTTTTAAGAGCAGTAATATAGAAATTAAAGAATGAAAGCCTGTAAGACATAGAGAAAACATAGTTACACGGTAAAACTCTTTCCTTATTTATACTTATTTTAAATGTAGATTAAACTCTACAATGAACAAGAAGACACTGAAAAAGTGGATAGAATATTATGCCAACTTCTATGCTGCCTACCTAACACTCATTTTAGATACAAAGGAACAAAGGTGCTGAGAATAAAAGGATAAAAAAAGGTAACCTCGTCAAATGATAACCAAGAGGGAGCTGGGGCAGTTGTACTGCTGTCAGGAAAAAAATAGATTTTTAATAAAAAAGGGTTACAAGAGACAAAACAAGGTAATATATATGATAAAAGATTCAACTCATCAAGAAGATACATCATAAATATACATGTATCTAATAACAAAGTCCCAAATCACAAGAAGCAGACACAAAAGGAACTGAAGCAAGAAATAATTCTACAATAATAGCTGGAGGCTTAACTATTTCACTTTCGATGATAGGCAGAACAGCCATACAGAAGATCAATAAAGAAAGATCTGATCACCATCATAAATCAATTAGCCCCAGCATATATTACAGAATACACATTGCTAAAAAAAAAAAAACACACACTGCACATGGAATGTGCCCCATATATTAAGCCACAACACAAGTCTAGTACATTTAAAAAGAGACTTAAATAATACCTAATATCTTTTCCAACATGAAATTAGAAACCAATAACAAAAGGAAAACTGCAAAACTCATAAATATGTAGAAATTAAGTAATACTCTTAAACAACCAAAAGACCAAAGAAGTTATCAGAAAGGAAACATTTCTATTTCTAAACAAGTTCTTAAGTCAATAACCTAAATGTATGCCCTGAAGAAACTAGAAAAAGAGCAAACAAACCCAAAGCTAGCAGAGGGAAGGAAATAACAAAGACTGAAACAGAGATAAATAAAATGGAGAATTAAAAAAAAATACAGAAAAATCAATGAAACTAAAAGTTGATCCTTAGAAAAGAGAAACAAATTTGATAAAATTTTGGTTACCAAACTTGCTGTCTTTCATGAAATGGACAAATTCCTAGAAAATACAAACTGTCCATATTTATCAGGGAATTGGGTTGTAGTTTTCTTTTCTTGAGATGCCGTTTTCTGGCTTTGCTATCAGTGACGTTGGTTGGTCCCATAGAAAGAATTAGGAAGTAATCTTGCCTCGATTTCTTGGAAGCTTTTAAGAAGGATTTGAAGACGGATTGGTTAAATGCTTGGTAAAATTCACCAATAAAGCTATCTGGTCCTGGATTTTATTTTGTTGAGAGGTTTCGGATTACTAGTTCTCAATCTAGAAAAAGAAGAAGAAAGCTGGAAGACTTGTACTTCCTGATTTTTAACCTTACTATAAACCACAGCAATCAAAACAGTGTGATACTGTCAAAAGGGTAGACATATAAACCAATGAAATGGAAGACAGAATTCAAAATACACTCTTGCATACATGGCCAGTGATTTTCAGTAAGGGTGCCAAAACCATTCAATGGGAAAAAAACAATGTTTTAAATACATCTCTGCTGGGAAAACTGGATATTCACATGTAAGAAAATGAAACCATATGAAAAAACTGACCTAAATATACAAGCTAGAATTATAAAACTCTTAGAAGAAGGCACAGAACCTGGCGTGGTGGTGCACGCCCATAACCCCAGTGCTTGGGAGGCTGAGGGAGGAGGAACGCTGTGAGTTCAAGACCAGCCTGGGCTACATAGTGAGACTCCTCCCACAAAAAAAAGGCACAGAAAAATTATGATGACATTGTATTTAGAAATGATTTCACGGATATGATACAAAATAGATACGCAAAAAAGAAAAACAGATAAACTAGACTTCATGAAAAGTAAAGCTTTGTGGACCAAAGGATATACCATCAAGAAAATGGAAGAGACCCTACTGAATCAAAGAAAGTAATTTCAAAACATGTGTCTAATAAGGGATTAGTAGCCAGTACGTATAAAGAATTCCTACAACTTTACAACAAAAATCCAACAACCTAAATCAAAAATGGGCAAAGAACTTAAACAGATATTTCTCTAAAGACATAAATAGTCAATAAGCATATGCAAAGATGTTCAATATCTTAGGGAAATGCAATCAAAACCACAATAAAATGCCACCTCATATCCATTAGGATGATTTTTTTTTTTTTTTAAAGGAAGAGAGTGCAACAGACACTGGCAAGGATATGGACAATTAGCACATCCTAATTCATTATCTGTGGTGATACAAAATGGTTTACCTGCTGTGGAGGACAGTATGAAGGCTCCACAAAAAGCTAAACATAGAATTACCACAGTATCTGGCAATTCCATTCTTGAGTTTAACGCCAAAGCAATCAAAAGCAGGGACTCAAACAAGTACTTGTAGAGCAGTGCTCATAGCAGCATGGTGCACAGTAGCCAAACATTTAATGAATATATGAACACATATCCATACGATAGAATATTGTTAGCAAAAAAAGGGAATGAAGTTCAAGAAACTAAAGACATAAATTAATGGAACAAAACCTCAAGTTCAAGAATTGGAAGATGGGCTGGAGATGTAGCTCAATGATAGCTTATCTAGCATGCATAGATGTGTGAGGCCTTGGGTTCAATCCCCAATATTAGAAGATAATATCTTAAAATGTTAAAATGCAACAATACCACATGGAATGACCTACAGGCTCAATGTAGTCCTTATCAAAATTCTAATCACCTTTTCGTTCAGAAACAGAAAAATCTGTCCTGAAACTTCATACAGAAGCTTCAAGTCTCAATTCTAAATTGCACTCTAAACCTCAATCACTTTTGAAAAAGAAAATAGGCTGAGGACTTGTATTAATTTCAAAGTTTACTACAAAGATAAGGTAATCAAAATAGTGTGGAACTGGAATAAAGACAGACAGCTGGACCAATAAAATATAATAGAAAGCCCATAAATAAACTCTTATATGGTTGGTTTCTTTAATGGTACTGGTTATTGAACCCAGGGCCTCAAGCATACCTGGCAAGTGCTCTACCACTGAGCTACACTCACAGCCCTGAAATGACTTTTGGCAAAGGTAACAAGCCCATTCAACAAGAGGACAATCTTTTCAATAAATGGTGCTAGAGAAACGGGATATACACATGCAAAAGAATGAAGTTGGATCCTTACCTAATCCCATATCCAAGAATTAACTCAAAGTGACCGGAAGATCTAAATGTAAAAGGTGAAGCTTTAAAACTTGGAAAACCTCATGACAGACTTGGTAATGATCCTTGCATACACCACCAAAGGCACCAGGAACAAAAGAAAAAAGACGAATTTAAAGCTTTTATGTATTCAAAGGCACTCGGCAGCTGACAGGGTGAGGGAAATTTTTTGCAAATTAAGTATCTCTTAACGAGCTTAATATCTATAACAGAGGGAGGTTCCTACAATAACAAAAACCCACTTCAAACATGGACAAAGACACTGAACAGACATTTTCCTAAAGAAAGTGGCCAATAAGTACATGAAAAGATGTTCAGTACTTAGTCATTAGGGAAACATGAATCACAACTACAAGACCCCGCCTCGCACCTCCCAGGAAGGCCACTCTCAAGACACCAGAAAGTAACTGGTGTTGGGGAGCATGTGGGAAAATCGAACCCTTGTGTATTGTTGCTGGGAAGGTAAAATGGTATAGCTGCTGATGAAAACAGTATGGAGATTCCCCAAACATTGAAAATAGAAGTGCCAAATGATCCAGCAATTCTACTTCTGGGTATATACTTGAAAGGATCAAAAGTGGGGACTTAAAGGGGTATTTGTTTATCACAGCACTGTTACAATAGCCAAAATACAGAAGGAACCGGGTGCCCATCAATGGATGGATAAACCAAGCGGGCTATAAACACAGAATTATTTAGCCTTAAAAGGGAAGGAAATTCAGATGCGTGCTACACCATGGACGATCCTCAAGAACATAGTGTTCTTGAGGAAACAGGCCAGCCAGAGGTACCCACAGTGTCAAATTCCTAAGGATAAAAAGGAGAATGGCGGTTTTCAGGGCCCAGGGATGGGGGTGATGAGGAGCCGTTGCTTGATGGGGACAGAATTGCAGTTTGGAAGATGTTATGGTCTGGATTGAGATGTCGCCCAAAACTCATGTGCTAAAGGCTTTGATGCCAGCAGATGGGGTTTTGGGGAAGTGATTGGATCACGCGGGCTCTAACTTCATCAAGTGGGTTAATCCACTGATGAGATCATTAATTTGGTGGCATTACTGGGAAATGACAGAAATGCGACACGGGGCCTCACTGAGGAGATCATGGAGCTGTGACCTTGGGGACTTCATCTGATCCTGAACCCCTCCCTCGCTGGCTTTTTTCTTTCTGCTTCCCGGCTGCCTAAGGCGAGCAGTTTCTTCGGCTGTACCCGCCACGATGCCCGCCTCCACACTAACCTGCAGCAGCTGCTCAGAGGGAACCCTCTGAAGATGTGAAGCTGTTCATCTTAGGTGTCCGGTCACAAGGACACTAGCTGATTAATACACACGAGGAAGGAATTGTGGAGACAGATGGTAGTGACGGGGATACCCTATTAGGAAGGCAGTTTATGCCGCTGAACTGTCCACTTAAAAATGTTTAAGATGGTGAGTTTGATTATGTGAAGTTTACAACAATAAAAACATCGGGGATAAAAAGGAATGAAGTTCTTATACATACCACAATATGAAGGCATACTAAGTGAACTAAGCTAGTCACAAAAGAACACATACTGGCCAGGCGTGGTGGCGCATGCCTTTAATCCCCGCACTCCGGAGGCTGAGGTAGGAGGAGCGTTGTGAGTTCGAGGCCAGCTTGGGCTACAACGCGAGTGCAAGGCCGGCCTGAGCTATACAGTGCAACCCTGCCTCAAAAAACTAGGACTGGGACTTTGGCTCAGTGGCTTAAGTGCCTGCCTGACAGGTGCAAGTTTGTGAGTTTGATTCCCAGTGCCACAAAAAAAAAAAAAAAAAAAAAAAAAAAAAAAAAAAAAAAAAAAAAAAAAGAAAGAAAGAAAGAAAGAAAAAGAACACATACTGTATGATTTCATCCAGACAAAGACCCAAGCGTCATCAAATCCACAAGCAGAGAAAGCAGAAGGGTGGGTGCCAGGATTGGGGAAGGCGAAACGGGGAATGAGTGTCTAACGGGGACAGAACGTCTCTGTGAAGATGAAAATGTTCCGTGCATGGAAGAGGTGAGCCTGTACAACTAGATGGATGTGCGTATTCCACTCAACTCCTTCACAGACATAAAAATGGTTAAAGTGCCATATTTTATTTTACAGATATCTTACCACACAAGACACTTAGTAAGAATCTAGAATGTTTGAACACAGGAACAGCTGATGTGGCTGGAGCCCAGGTTTGGGGTGCAGACTCTACAACATCCCAGGGTCATATCTGGAGTCACTAATTTTGTCCCAGAATAGTGTAATTCTATGGGAAGTGAATTGGAGGAGTCCAGACTGACAGAGGTTATTATGGTGTAAATTAAAAACATCCCCCAAAAGACCCGCATGTCCAGAGGCGGGGCTTTGGGAAGACGATGGGACCGTGCAGGTGCAAACCTCATCAATGGATTCGTGCACTGCCTGACACCTAAATTGACTGAGCTAACAGCTGAGCAGATCGTTAGGAGCTGGGGCCTGGCTGGAGGAGGTAGGGGATGACCCCCGGCAGAAGGGACTAGCCTATCTCTGGTCTCTGTCTCTCTTCTGTCCACCATGAGAAGTAACCACTTTGTCCTTCCACGTGCCCTCACTGTGAAGCTCTGCCTCACTGTGAACCCAGGCACAATGGTGCCCAATGCCCATGGACTGAAACCTCTGAAACCCTGAGCCAAACAAAACCAACCCTTTCTTTCTCCTTTATATGGTGCATGTGATTTTTGGCCCAGCAAGGGAAAGCTGACTGACAGAGGGGTAACTGTCAAGCAGGATCTGCAGATCTGCAGGGGTTCAGAAGAGAAACACGGGTGACGTGGTTTGGAGATGTGGATGTGGAGAGGGGATGCCATGGGTTCACTTCTAGCCAGGCATGGGGACACCCCCCTCCCTAATGACAGCATTCTGGGAGGCTGTGGCAGGAGGATCATGAATTTGAGCCCAGTCTAGGCAACATAGTGACTCAGTGAGACCCTGCCTCAAATTAAAAACTTTAAAAAAGGGATGGGGGATGTTGCTTAGTACAGATCCCCTAGGTGAATTTCTAGTACCACCACTTAAAAAGCAAAAAATCAAAACCAAAACAGTTCTACACAAGTGTCACAAGAACAGCGACAAAGTTGACCACGTGGCTCAAAAGACCCAGAACTTCAAAGAATTGAAAGCACACATCACAGTGTAGCTAAACCAAGAAACACTAATGAAAAGATCACTAGAAAAATTAGTAAGACTCTTCAAATCATACATACATGCATACAATAAAGAATGTTACCAAAGTTCTTGGGAAAGGCCAGTAAAGTCTACAAATCACTAAGAAGATGGGGCGGGATCACCAAAAACCCATATCTGAAATCCTAAAAACTGTAAAAATAAAGCTACTGTGTGCAATTGTAAGGCAACTGACTTGAAAATTTGGGTAAATTTAGTGGAGGAGGAGCAACTGCTAGGAAAGCAAAACTTAACAACGTAGACTATCAAGAAAAACAAGAAAATCCAAATGACCTTAAAACTGTAGGAGTAACCAGCTCCCGAATGAAAACCTTCCCCTCCAGGGACACGCCCGTGCGACCAGAACAACAAAATGTCACCCAGAGTGTGGGTGGCGGCACACAGGTGTGCGCTGCAGATTTTCAACTTGTGTGCATTCAAAAATTTTCAAAGCAAAAGCTCATAGATGTGTTTCCCACACTAACAACAACGACAAAATACCGCAGCCCAGGTAACTTCACCGAAGAACTAGGTGGAAACAGCCCCAGTACTCTACAAACTCCTCCAACCAGTTCTGGCAACGAGAGCGACTCCTTGGCCTCCCCCTCGCTGGTTCCGGGCAAGGGAGACAAAGCCTGCCGCTGGCTGCCTGAGAGGGTGACGTGCTGGCCTGAAGACAGACCGCACAGGTGGGGGTGTGCCTGTTCCCCCGGGCGAGGCTGCACCTGCCAGCTGTGGGCTCCAGGGCTCAGGCTGCCCAGGCTGCGGCAGCTAAGCTTTAGAGCCCCAGTCCCAGCCTCGCCCGTCTCCCCTGCCTGCTGGACCACAGGCGACTCACCTGCCTCCTACTCTAAGAGGAGGAGGCCTAACTCCAAGGGCTGTGGTCAAACTCAGATCCCGAACGCAAAGCACTGGCCCGCAGGGCGCGTCCTGCCGCGCGGGGCTCGCTACTCACGGCCCGCACCTCGCCGGGGGCCTCCAGGCCGTGCAGCTTCTGCGTCTGCTTCAGCTGGTTGAGCGTGGGCTTCAGCTGCGCCGCCCCCGCCGTCTTGGTTGTCCACTCGTCCACCAGCTTGTGCAGGTCATCGGTGAAGGTCCCTTTCTTGTTGTTGCTGTTGTTCACCTGCGTCTGGATGTGCAGGGTGGGCTGGGGACCTGGCTCGGGGCCTGGGGCCAGGCTGCTGGTGGAGGACCCTGGGGAGTCACATACAGGCCAGGATTGGTGACGCCACACACGCGCCCAGCACCACGGCGGGGCTGGCTTCAGTCGTTTTTAGGTGAGGGCCAGGAAAATGGCCTCACTGCTGTCAGGCAACACCTTGCTTCAAGAGGTGGTCGGGATCACGGGCCCTCGCTGCCCGGTTATAGCCTCGGTGGGGCACCCCTGTGGGCTGTGAGTGCCTGCGCTACGCCAGGTGGCCACCGCCCATCTTGTAGGCCAGGCAAGGGGGCAGACCCCGCAGAGCCGGCAGCTGCCCTGAGTCCCCTGCGCACCCACCCTGCTGCCCGCCAGCCTCCGCACCGGTGTGGCAGCGTCCGGTTCCTCGGGCTGTCCTGCTCTGCATCCTCGGGTAAGAGGAAGCGGGGATGCCCCCCAGGTGCTCAGCACCCCCAGGCGGCTGCACGATTCGCACTCACACAGGTGAATGTTAATGCTCTGGGGTTTGGAATTCAAAGCCAGGCAATAGCGCTTCCCTTACCAGAGCACTCGGGAAGGACGCAGGCAGCCGGGAAGGGGCTGTACCCGCTCCACTCGCTCCGAGGCCGCTGCTGCAGAGCCGGGACCTGGAGCCCGGGGCTCAGCCGCGCACGGGGCTGCTGCGGTCAAAGCTGTTTTGCTTTGTTTAAATGACCAACATAAGGGTTTAATTTAAAAAAAAAATCATCTCTTCCTCCTTTCTCCCCTACATACACCATTTCTTTCTTTGTTTTTTTTTTTTTTGCATACATCATTTCTAGTTGGCAATTTTGAACAAGTCAATTAAAAAAAATTTTTCCCTGCACTAATAAAAACTCCACCAAAAACTAATGACCATCTCTTCAAACAAGTTGTTCCAAAATGTAGTGTACTTTAGTGGCTAGCGATGACAAGGCAGAGACACAGAGGACTGAAAATTAGTGATGAGATTTTACACACATAGAGCTATTTCTACATGACAACTTCAGCCAGGAAAGAAAAATGAAAATTTGAAAAAATTAAAAAAAAAAAAAAGGAGCAAGAGAGAGAAAGAGAGGGGGAGAGAGGAGAGAGAGGAAGAGATGAGGGTGAGTGGCCCAGGTAGACTAATACCCATTCGGTCCTCGTATCTCTCCTCGGGGGAAGCACTCATCTTTAGCACTTCAAGGAAATACTGATTCCTACGGTTTTGGAAAAGGAGCCAATTAATGATGGGCAATTTGTGGACGTTCCAGAGAAGGACAAGCCTGTTAGGTGTTAACTGGCGAGGCCGCACAAACTCTAGGAGCCACGGAGACACACGGGGGGAGCTGCGGGCAGCTGCCCTGCCGGGCGGAAGCGAAGCAGGGCCCGCGGGGCGGGCACCGAGCAGGCCACCCTGCTGCGCGCTGGCCACGAGAAAGCCCATGCGATGAGAGGGGACAAAGGGGGTAAAAAACCCGGATAATTACTACTGCTGTGTTCTTTGCCTAGGCAGAGACGCTTCAGGGCTGACCCTGTAAGGGAAGAACAAACGACACAAGACCACAGGGTTAGGCAGGACGGAACACACCGGTCACGCCACCACACGCAAGCACAGCTGTCGGTGTGCGGGGGGGACAGACACAGGCAGCGGTTCAGAGAGGAGCGCTGGCCCGGCCTGGGGTCACGGGGCGGCACCCCCAGAGTTAGTGTGCAGGCTCTCACAGGCTTCGCGGAGGAGGCGGAGGTGCCAGGGCAAGGCCTGAGCTCCGGGAGAAGTGTTTGTCTCTAGAAGCGTATTCCAGGAAAAGGACAAGTGAAAGAAAAAAGAGAAAAGCAAAAAAAAAAAAAAAAAAAAAAAAAAAAAAAAAAAAAAAAAAAAAAAAAAAAAAACACTCCCAAAAACAAACAAATAAACAAACAAAAGAAAAAAGACAAAAAAAGAAAGAAAGAAAAAAAGAAAGACAAAAACAGCAAAGCACACCACTCGGCTTTGGAGAGCCAGGCTCCGGGTAGTTCCACCACCTGGGGAGGGAGTCAGCCACGGGGCCTCCGACCGGAGCTGGGCACGGCCTGGCCTGGCCACCGAGGCCACTGGAGATCTCCCAAGTTCAAAAAGATACATTGTTTTGCAGTTCTGAGGCCAATTTTGGTTCCCAGGTGGCCACTGTGGATGAGGTTAGCTAGAGGCATCAAACAGGACACAGGAGGGCTAATTCTGACCCCGGGGACGCTGCTGCCTGCAGGGCAAGGCCCCTTCCTTCTTGGACCACACTAAGCGGATCTGTCCGCGCTACCCAGAGCAGCCTGGAGCTTCTCAGGCAGGCCAGACACTGAGCGCGACTTCCTGCGGGGCCTGGCGGGAGGGGCCTGAGGCCGGCCAGGGGCGACCGATGCGGGGCGGCCCTGACACTCCAGCTCATCCCACAGCCTCCCAAGAGCGGAGCCTGTGATGTGGGCGAGCTCGGACGTCCCCAAGGTCACTCAGCAAAGCCATCCTAGCAGCGGAGATCTGCCCTGGCAGGGCACCCTCCCTTCTGTGCAGCACCAAGCTCCCGGGAAGGGGAGTGTGCTCCGCACCAGCCCACAGGCCAGGAACGCGTGGGGACGTCAGCCTTCCTTCTCCTGCCCTGGGAGACCCCGTGCACATGTCGGCTAGGGGCCCCAGCCGAGCTCAGGATACACCGGACCTGACTAACATCACCCTGTGTAACCTCTGAGCCTTCTGCGGGGAAGGTGAGGCTGTACGCGGCCAGAGTCTTTGATAAACAAAGAGGAAGGCGCAGGAGGGATCCAGACAGGGCCCTCTGGACAGGAAGGGCAGGGCCACCTCTTCCTTTGGTCCACTTTCGAGACAGAGTGCTGCCTTCTGTGTAAGCCAGGGGCCCCGGGAGTCTGGCTGCGGCCTGGGCTGGAGTCCCGAATACAGGGCATCCGGGGAGCACCAGGGTCCCCTCAGGCTCCGCGTGGGGTCGTACCTGTCTGGGCTGTGACAGTCCCACAGGGACAGCCGTAGGACAGAGACAGGATCTCACCAGGTCCCCATAGCTGGGCTGCAACAGGTGCTTTAGAGAAAGGCCCCTGGCGCCCACCTGGCAACTCATGCAGTGACTGGCAGCTCCGTATCCTGGGTTTGTTCCTGGCTACTGTCACACTGGGAAGAACACGGGATGCGTCAGCTGCCACCTGGCCCTCCTGTTCCTGAGCTCCAGGTGACCAGAGTGCTGACTTCTCAGTGTGGCCCGTGACTCCAAGGCCACCCTCGGAAGCACTCAGGCAGGGGCTCCAGGGTGCAGCAGCCTGGGGGGGGGCAGGACAGGGGGTGGCAGGGACCTGGCTCCTTCTGGACAGCCGTGCCCAGCCGCAGGCTCCTACTCCACCTCTCCGGAGCGCCTCTAACCTCGTCTGGCCCTCGCTGTGCACACGCTCACCTGCGGTGTCTGACAGAGAAGCTCCCACTGGGTCCCCGAGGCAGCAAGGGAGAGATGAGGCCTCCCGGTGCAGGACAGGCTGAGCCAGGGCCCATCCTGGCCTCCCTGGGGGCCCTGCTGCCCCCTGCATAACGCGAGGGCACAAACCACACGCCGCTCCTCCTGCAGTTCCAACGCCCACCAACACTTGGGCCCTTAGTGGGCAGCGAGGACAACTCTAGCCTGAAGGACTCAGCACCGAGGATGTCTGACTAGGACAGATGGCTTAAAAAGTGGGTCAGGCCTGGAGCACTTCCTCACATGTGCTTTTTATATCTCAGTGTTCAAATATTGACAAAGTTCACAAGAACAGCGGGAGCCGGAGCACCCACGCAGACCCTGTGGGTCAGCCCTCCCGGGACCGGGGGTTCGGGGCCTGCGTCCAGCTGACTTCTCATCCCTCTCAGGAGCTCAGGGGCCGTCCTGACCCAGCAGGATGTCAGCGGCCCTGTGCCGGCATCCACGGCCAACACTACCTCTCAGGCTGTCTGCATCACGCGTTTGCATTCTCAAGCTGAGAGAATCGCCAAAACTCCCTGAAGCATTGATTCGGAAACAGGGACATGCCTTGGTCCTGGGGGGGTGGTCAGGGGCCACCTTTACTTCTTCCTGGGCTGCATGACGTTGGGTTCCCACCAGGGAGGGATGAGAACATCTCCATGTGCGAAGAGAGCTGGGAGGCTGGGAGGGGCACAGCGGGCCCTGACCCAAGTGGGGTACCCACAAGAGACAAGAGGAGGACAGCAGGGGACTCCACAGGTCCTGTGTGCCGGGACAGGCCGAGTGCCAGTGCTTGCCTGGTCACAGGGACGATACAAAAGGAGGCCGTCCAGGGGGTGTGGCCACAGCTTCTGGCCGACAGAGCCGCCCGCGCTGCCTAAGGTCCTAGACCCCTCCTTTCCGGCTCCTTCAGAACACGCACAGTCGGCAAACTCCTCCACAAGGAGGTGCCGCCCCATCACTCCAGCTCCTCCTCTGGGGTCCATTCTGCCTCTGGAGACCCCGTTTCCCCAAGCAGGACCCTGATTTCCACCTGGACTGGTCACACTGTCCCGTCTGGGGTTGCTTATCTGAGCTTCACGGAAGTCGAGATCTTTCTGCATGTCAGCATTTAAAGCACATTTTGTTTTCCTGGAGTCTCTTCTCTTCCAGGAAGCAGGGATGCCACCTACTGCAGCAGTGAACCCCAAACACTAAGCTGTGTCAAGTGAGCACTGGACGGGCCTGCCGCCCCTCCCCACCCCTCCCCGGGCTCTAGCCCCTCCCCTCCTCGCAGTCACCCCTGATAGCACGACCACCTGACCTGCAGCCCCATGGCCATGCAGGATAGGCTTCCAGAGTCTTCCACCATCTATCTGCTCATGCTGTCCCCGCTCCAAGCAGGGGCAGCTCCTCCTCCCGACCTCCCAGCGCTGTCTGCTGCCGCGGCCCCCTCGCACTCATGGGCCCTGCCTTTTCCTCCAGTCCCCTCTGGATAACACTCAGGGCCCACACCCTCCCCTTCTCTTGAGGACTCCCCTGCCGGCGCCAGGAGACAGATGGAGAACCCAGTGAGAAGCCCCAACCCTACAGCCCAGAGGCCAGTAGCACAGAGGATGGGGGGCCCTTCTGGTGGCACCCCCACCGGGCAGCGCAGGGAGATGGGTGACCCAGCTGTCACTTTGCCAGTCCACGTGCTACAGTGGGAGCAGGCACCCACCTGACCCGCCGCATGGGGCGGGGCCTGGCCACGCATAAAACAGGCTGACCAAGGCTCAAGCGCAAGCGCGTGGGGGCTCACAGGCCTGGGTGGGCACCACGTGCCACGCCGGAAGCCGGTCCGCCACGCCTGCCTCAGACACTGCCTCCTCCCCACCACTGGACCTTTGTCTGTGCTGTGCTTCATTTCTGATTTTTAAGTCTTAGACCAACAGCTCAGTATAACCAATGAAAACCCTGAACCGTGACCTCAGGTAAAGCAGTGGTCCTGACCCCAGAAGCCCAACCACAGCCCTCCACCTCTCAGGCAGCGGGATGGTGGCCACGTGGTCTGCCCTGGCTCTCAAGATCGGCCAGCGGCTGCTCTCGGGATGGGAGCCACCCAAAGACCCAGGTGCCCTGACCCTGGAGATAAGCCTGGTATGAGCCACACATGTGCCAGGGACGGCAAGAAAGGGCCTGGCGGGCAGGGACCAGGATGGGGCCAGCCAGCTGCAAAGACGGGCGCACAGAGCGCGCCCTCCGGATCCCCCTCCTCCCAGCTCCACTCGGCAGCTGACCGGAAGCCTGACGGACACGTCACAGGCCGGACACTAGTGACCGCCAGTGGCCCGGACAGGACAGCCCACTTCATGGACAGAAAGCCACTGGACGTCCCTGGCAGTGCCTGAGGCCCCGTGCCCTGGCCCTGTCCCACCCGGAGAGTGGCAGCCCACGTGGGGCTCTGATGGAGGTGGGGGGGTAACGGCAATGGTCGCTTACTGCAGATGTGGCCTCTGGGTCCCCACACACACAATGTATCTTTATCGTACAAGCAAAAAGTTATGTGCCCCAAACCATCATCTTCAATCCAACTGCCAAAAAAGCTCACTGCTTCTGTTTAAAAGACAATAACCTAAAAACTCCACAGCCTGGCTATGGGGTTGGCCAATCACTGTGAGAGTTAAAGACACTGCGCCATGCTGGGTGGCCCGAGCAGGCGTGCCCTCCCGGGAGCGGGTCCCAGGGCCCCTGGTGAGGGCGGAACTGGGTCTGGTTTGCTGGAGCTGGGAGGAGCTGTGTCACCGACTCCCTCCCTGGGTCAGCGGGAAACAGTGAGCAAAGGGCTCCAGCTGGATGGTAGGGGGCGAGGGCCAGGCGGGACCCCGCTCCAAAGGGAGAGCCTCAGGGCAAGACGTCAGTTTCGTCCTTTGGAGCTGGACTGGCAGATTATACAAGGGTCTGCACCTCTGTTGGGGGCAGCTCCACAGAAGCTCTGGCTTTTTTTCTTCTTTTTGTGGGGCTGGGATTGAACCCAGAGCCGCCTAGCTACACCTCAGTCCCCAGGGCCAGTTTTTAGCATCTCCGTATGCGGGCACGGGGACAGTGGGGGGTCACAGGGCTGGATACTGGGCTGGGACCCCTGCAAGACGTCACGCCCCGCGGGGGATCTTCGGGGCAGTGTTGGCCACTCTACGTATGCTTTCGGAGCCCAGACCCGTGTGCAGCATACCACGTATCTAGAGAAGGTTGGGGCTGTCTTTTTGTTGTCACCGGAACTGGGGAACAGCAGACATGTATACTGGCCACAATTGCAACAGAAAACTACATTCAACGTTAAAAAAAAAAAAAAAAGAAAGAAAGAAAGAAAGAAAAGAACAGAAAAACAAGAAAACAATTAAATAAATGAGGTGACGGAAGGAACGCAGAAGGCCCTGCACGTGTGGGTGGGCGAGGGGCCTGGGTGGGGGTGGGTGCGCCCCTGCGCATGCTTTTGGTGCCCGGGCGCAGCCAAGAGCATGCACACAGCCATCGGGACAGTGGCATTCAGCAGGAAGGACTCGTGGGGTCCACCTTTCCTATGGAGGGGTGACTTCCAGGGGCTGGGGAGGCATCCTATGAAATGTATGAGAGGAAATGAAGACGGAGCGGGGAGGGGAGAAACCAAGGGCTGGGAGGTGGGAAAATACAAAAGAACAAATACAGACAGATGGACACAGATACGGGTCCACTGAGGAATCGAGCACGAGGCTTGCTACTAGACTTATAGGCCCCTCTCTCAGACGTTGGGTGGTAAACCGTCCAGCCTGCAAATGAATATAAAGGGAAGAAAACAGAGAGACACTCATCAAGTACAGGTCGCTGCGATCCTCCTCCACACCAACAGCCACACCAGCCTCGCAACTAACCAGCCACGGCTGCACCTAGCCCAGCCCGAGCACCACAGCCACTGACCATGGGGTGGGAAGGAGGCAGCGGGAGGAACGGAGGAGAAGCGGCCCGGAGGAGAGGGGTGGGGCACCTGTCTCGGCCACCATGATTTCTCTGGACAGAGATGGTGAGGACGGGAGAGCGCCTTATTGAGCAGCCGCTGCCGTCCATGGCAGTGTTGATGCGACAGCACTTCCTCCTCGGGGCCAAACTCCCAGCTGCAGAGCTGAGCCCTCGTCCCCCAGCCGCCCTGGACTGCGGAAGGACCCGGTGTTTAGCACCATCAGGCTCCACTGCAGGGCAACCAGTGCCTAGGAATGGGTACCACGGGCCACAGGGAGGTGCCAGGCCCGTGCCCTCCCTGGTCATCAGGCCGACCCCTCCCGGTCCTGGCCACCTCCCTGAGGCCCGTCCTAACAGAGCCATCACCTGCCTCTGAGCCGGTGACGAGGGGACAATTTTCTTCTTGCATCCAAAGACTGCCTTTTTTTTTTTTTTTTATCCTTTCTTTTGTGCAAAGCTGCTCGGCAGCCTTGGCTGCGGCTCTGACCCCCTTGCCACACACGGGCGTGCTCCTGGGACACCACTGAGGCCCTACGTGGCCGGCACATGCTCGGAGACAGGCAAGCTGGAAATCACCTTGGCCACGCGCTCCGCCTCCGTCACTGGCTAAGCCGGAGCAGATGTCTGTGGACAGGGAGGCTCGGACGGAGCAGGGCTGCTGGGTCTGAACTGCCTTGGCGCACGGGGGCGTGCTGGCGTGGGCAGGGTCCTTAGCGGGAGGGCCTCTGCTGGAGTCAGACAAGTGACCTGGGTGGGGAGGGGAGAAGAGGCGACATGCACCATGAGGTGCCGCCAGGCGGGGGTGGCCACGGGCTGGGTCTGTTCTCTGCTCTTTGCTGGGTGACCTTGGGGAAGCGCGGAGTCTCCTGCGGACAACTGGCACAGGGTTGGGCCATCTCCTGGGTGGGGATGTCGCGGACCATCAAAGAAAGTGTCCCCTCTCCACTGACCCCAGTGCTATCCCAGACGTGGGACCTGTCCTGTGCAAGTAAGTGACAGGCTGGCACATGGGCTCAAAGGTGCCTGGGCACCCCTCACTGTAGTGAGCGTCCCTCCGCTCGGGAACCTGGTGCCGAATCCAGGTAACTTGTGCGACTCACGGGTGGCCTGCGGTTAGGGAGTGTTTGTGCTGCACTCACCAGTGCCTGTCCTGCCTGGTGCATCTGGGGGCTTGGGTTCACGGGGTCTCCACCCAGCCTGAGGGGCTGCTGGCCTCGCAGTGCCACTCGGCATGATCAGAGGAGCCCCTGATTGCGTGGATGCTGCCCAGAGACAGGCTGGCACAGCCCCAGGTATTAGATGCCACCCCAGCAAGCCTAGGAGGACAACACCATCGACTCCTCACATGAAGGCAAGTGCCTGAGATATAGGTCAGAGGACGCAGCCGCCCTCCGCCCCGGGCTGCAGCCTGCAGCGAGGAACGGCGGGGGAGGATGATCTTGGGCTTCCCTGGCACACCCACAGCCCAGAGGGGACTGAGGACATACCCCTTGCACTCAGGGCTGAGGCCTGGCTCCAAGCAGGCCCTACCCAAACCCAGACCTGGCCCCGCTGCACCAAGCACAGAGGCCCAGGGCCTCCGGGGGCCCAGAGTGACCTCCCAGCTCCGGTGAGACGATCCAGAAAGAAGAGAACTGCAGAGGTCCTTCCAGGTCTGGGGCCATCACATCTGCACACAGCCTGTCTCCCAGGCACCCTCAGGGCCCCCCACCCATCCCGGCCCACCCCAGCGCAGCCCACCTCCCAGCGGGCCGACCTGTGCTGGAGGCCACGACCTTGAGCTGCTGCACCAGCGGGTTGAGCAGCTTGCCAGCCTTCAGCTTGCCCTTGCTGGTTTTCCTCCGGCGGCCAGTGGGGGGCGCCGTGTGGAAGAAGCCCACACTGGGTGGAAGTGGCTTGCCCAGGCGGCGGTACAGAGCCTCAATCTCCTGCTTCTGCTGGCTCTGCAGCTCCGAGATCTCCTTCAGGTGCCTGGGGCGAGGAGAGAGGAGAGAGGAGACAGGGCAGGTGGGCTTCCCCGGCAGGTGAGGGCTGGCGGTGGGGAGAGAGGTAACGCAGGGTTGGCAGCTGTGTCTATGCCCCCGCAGCGGCCGCTCGGGGCATTAAATGGCACAGCCTGGTCATATGCAAGCCCGGCAGGTGCGAGGCCAAGGGCCTCAGGCACTGATACACTCAGTAAGACAGAGAGCTACGGGGCTTCATCTTCAGATACTCAGACTCCTCAATGCTGCACGGTCTTTACGGCCGGGGAGCCCAGGGGACTCGACCTGTACCCTTCTGCTTGCATTGCAAGCCCCAGGCACCAGCACAGGCGACGAGAAAGTCAGCTGGTGCCCTGAACCCTAGCGTTGCCTCGGCTTAGCCGGCCAGTATGGGCATGGCGGCCCAAGGTGTGGGGAGGGCTGCTGGGGCGAGGGCTGGTGCTGCACAAGCGAGCCGGGGCTGAGCTGAACACGTCCCTGCAGGGCCTGCTGCGGCAGGTCCTGGCGAAGAGGGCAGCCGGGGGGAGCAGTGGCCCTGGTGGGGACTCCCCACCGCCCTCTGGCACCCTGCGCTGAGCTTTGGAAGGTCTGACGCTACCCCACGGCACCCAGTCAGCCCCAGCGGGGCACCGCACCCCAACTCCCACCCCAGCCGTTTCCTCCACCTTTTACACTGGGAAAGCTGATGGTTTTCATGGCTAGAAGTGAGGAAGCAAGTTCTGACTTCTGCTAATACCAAACCAAAAACCAAAACCAAGAAAACAGACCCTCTCATTGCTTTGAAAAATCCCTGGATTCTACGGAGTTAAGATTCTTACCTCCTGTATGTTTAGCCCCTGCCACACCCATTAGAGAAAGAAAGGCTTTCTTTAGCTATTAAAAATAATAATTAAAAACAATACATCACAAAGCGGCTTTGTCCCTACAAACTGCAGGGAGTGACAAACGGCTGGCTGCCTAGGTGGCAGTGGCGGGTGCTGGGCTGGCAGAGGGGCCTCTTACACAGGGCCTCAGGTCAGAGCTCCGTGTCCCAGGGTCCCCCCGCTGCTGCCCTGCCACCCCTCCACGTGGGCTGCACCAGCGCTCAGGGCCCAGGAGCCCCGGGCGTCTGAAATCGCAGGCAGGGCTGAGCCTGGAGAAGACCCCGGCAGGCTCTCAGCTCTACACTGAGGCCGAATCCTCTCCCGCCCCCTCGTCAAAGCTCACCCTTCCTGCTGGGCTCCAGGGCCCTTCCCTGAGTTTCCCGGTCCCCTCCTTGGAGGTGCTGCTTGGACTTTTCCCTCCTCTTGGCTCCCCCTCACTCTAGACCCTGCCCTACCCCACAGGACTCCAGGACCCCTCCCCAGCACCCGCCCGTCTCGCTCAGGTGCAGGCTCTTGGCTGGTCTAGTATCTGATGCTCCTTCTGCCCCCGACTGCTGGCTCCCTGGGAGAAATCCCACCACGGGCCCCCTCCTCAGCACCGAAGGCTCCAGCTGGTGCTGGGCCCTCCCACCTGAACGGAAGCCCTGCTGGTAGGCGTCACCTCTGGGCCGCCTTCCGAGAGCCCGAGTCCAGCAGCCTGTATGAACCCTGCCTTCCTGCCTCCTCCAGGCCACGCCTCCCCTCCCTCGGCCCCTGCACAGCTCTCGTGGTTCTCAGTGTCCCCAGCAAAGCCCAAGACCAGGCTCCTCCTACGCGCATCGTGGATTTCTGAGCCCGGTCATGCAGCGCGGGGCGAACAGGCTGACCCACAGGCACCGTGCAGTCCACCACCGCGCCCGGGCGCTGCATGGCTCCCCCTACCCTGCCCCAGGGGACATCTCTGGGTAGCAGTAACCCCGACTGTGGAGAAGCTGAGGCACAGACACGGAGAGTGAGAAGGCAGGGAAGGTGCGTCTTGTGACACCCTGCAGTGTCCTCCCTGAGAGTGACAGAGGGAGAAGCCTGCCCTGTAAGGGAGGAGTGGCCCTCAGAAAAGCCACGGAACAGCAGCCAGCAGAGCAGCTGGCCTGCAGCGGAGGACGCCCAAGGGGGGCTTCTGCTCACGGCCACAGGGAAGGGTGACGTGGGCCCTGACCGGCCGCTGTGAGCGGACCTTAACCCTCACCCCGTTTCCCGAGGCCCAGCCCGGCCCGTGCACCCCCCACCGCCCACATACTTCTCCCGCAGACTGCGTAGCTCCTTCTTAATGTCCGCGTCCTCGAACTCTGAGTCATTGTCGCTGCTGATGTAGGATGACTGGGAGTGGAAGGAGGTGACGCTGATGGTGGGGACCTTCACGCTCGCCCTGCTGGGCGTCTCGGGGCCCAGGGACCCGGCTCTGGAGGACCTGTGCAGGAAAGCCGTGGCCTTCTTCACCAAGTCACTGGCCACGCCGCCACTACCAGGCAGGGAGGACTGCTTCTGCACCGGGGGCCTTCTCCGCGGGCACTCATCTCCAGAGTCACTGGATGCGGGCTCGGCCGCGCCGACCTCGATAGAGGAGGCTGTCTGCACCCGCCGCACAGCCATCTTCACGTCGGGGCTGGAGGGGACCTCGTCCAGGTAGACGTCGGGCGGGGCGGAGTACCTCAGGCTGTGGGGGGAGGCCAGCGTCCACTCGTCCTGTGAGCTCACCACTGAGAAGCGGCCCACGGTCTTGGCCGGTGAGCTGCCCTCCTGCTGCCCTGGCCGCTTCCGTGGGGACCCGGAGGCCCGAGCGCCGTGCGTCTGGGGGCAGCTGAGCTGGCCGCCTCCTGTGACTGTCCCCGGGTGGCTCTGCATGGGCTCTTCTGAGGCTGCTCTGGGGACGCCGCCATTCTGGTCTGTGAGCCGGATGCACGCAGGGCTCGCAGAAGCAAGGACGGCCTTCAGAAGTGGGCAGGAAAGGGGGTCCTGTGAGAACAGCAGCTGAAAGTGAACCCCACCAACTGGCCAGCGGTGCGCAAAATGTCACTTACCTGGGGGGCACTGGGTGCTGCGGGTGAGTCTGAGGCCGGCTGCCCCCCATCACTGTCACAGCCCAGGGTGTTGCTGGAAGACGACTCTGCTGTGGGAAAAGCAGCAGTGTCAAGGGGCTGCTGGACAAGGAAGAGACCCACACCGGGCAGGGGAAGGGGCTGGCAGTCCCAGGGGCCTCGACGCCGTAACCCCGGGTGCGTGGCAGCCCACGGAAGACACCTACAGCCTGGGGAACAGCAGAGGCACGAGCGGGAGCCCACTCATGCAGGCCTCGCCACACCAGCAGCGACACTGCAGATGTCTTTCGCCTTTAAGAGGAACCACGGGGCAGAAGGTGGGGCACCTTTCCCACACTGCTCCTGCAGTGCCGAGGGGGTGCCCACTGCGCCCGCAGCTGTCCCTGCTGTCCATCTGCAGAACGGGGTGCAGTATGGGGGGTAGGGGGGTGCATCTGGCCAGGTCTGCTGAAGAGTCAACTACAGAAGCCCAGTGAGCTGATTGAGCAAAAGCAGCTCAGGGACAGGTTGGGGTTAGGATCCGGGTTAGGATCAGCGATGTCAAATTCCTGGGTACCCTGTCCAGTCCCTGACAGGGATCCCCAACCTGGAGGCAACACCTGACTCTCCTCCTCACATCCCTGTGGGTGGCATCTTCCAACCCATCTTTACACACATCCAGGGACACGGGACTCACTACCAACCGCACGTCCTATTTCTGCACAGCCCTGACTGGTAGAAAAGCTCATCTGTTCTGATCCGAGTCCGTCTCTTGGAGCCTCCCCGAGTTCTGCACTCGGGAAAGACCAAGGATTTTGGAATGCAAACTGTAATACCCACAGGTTACAAAAGGTGTCTCCTCATTGTCCCACGCCGGGCCGAAGGGCAGCTCTCGCAGTGGGAAGTCAGCAGGGATAGTGACAGGGTAGCTGCGGGTGGCAGGGCCAGGCCTCTCCTGCTTCTGCCCTGTTCCCCACCTTCCCCAGGCTATGTGCTGCTAGCTCCTTGCGTGCACAGCATCAGGCCCCACAGCCAGCAGCCCAGCCCCTCATAATGCGTGGCACCTGGAAACGCATGCAGCCATCCTGCGCTTGCCCTGTGTGGGCGCAGCCTGGAGCTGCGGGGTCCTACCTGCAGCTGATACAACCCAGGTCTCTATTTCCAGGCTCCACTGGATCCTGCATCTTATCTTGCCTGGTACCCAAGAAATCCCAGGCCAGAAAGGGTCCTGCTACCTTGGAGGGGAGCCAGTTCCCTTAGGACAGAGACTTGGGCCATCAGACGAGAAACAAGAACTGAAGCAGGATCTACTCAGAGGTGCACAGCAGCTGGCGCCACAGTCAAGGGTGCTTCCTGCTGGGGACGGCCTGCCACTTCCGGGAGTTCCTGAATCCCAGCCCAATCTCATGCTTTAGCCAAAAACTAACCATGCGTGTCCTGGGGCATTGGGAACCTTGGGAAGCAGCCTGGGGGCTGGGCCATCCTCTCTGTTTGCATGCCGAGGCATTGGGGACCCCCCCACACTGTGTCCCTCCACGTTCCTGTCCAGCTTCCACTGACAGGATGTCCCTCTGTGGAGTCTGAGTATGCTGTTCCTTCTAGAACAGTCTCTGGGGCTGTGTCGTGTCTGAGCTCTCGCGAGGTGCTGGATCCTTTCATCATGAAGGGATCCTTCTGCACCTTCAAGCATCGGGTGAGGGCGCGGAGGCTGAAGGCTCAGGACCCCAGGGGGTGTGACAGCTCCAGGAGCGCAGGCCGTGTGCGACCTCGAACTCGTTACCTGTTATTGGTGAAGAGGCCACCTGCTCCTGCTCCTGCTCCGGCTCCTGCTCCCGCTCCTGCCCCTGCTCCACTGGGCCCCATCCCGCAGGGGCCGTCTCTGATTTTTCCAACTGGAGGAGAAACACAGTGCGGCGCCATGAGAGGGCTCACGGACATCTCCGCCACTTCGCAGCAGACCTGCCTCCCCTGTGGCGGCTGGAGCCCACCTCGGCCTGCCCGCCTCCTTAGGCTGGGTTGCCAGGACTGCACTCAGGGCCCTGAACGGAGGCCGCTGCTTGCACAGGTGGGTCACTAGGAGCAGGTCGAACACAGGACAAGGGTGTCCCTGCACAGCTGGGATGCCTGCCCACCCCCAACCTGCCCCGCCTTGGGACGACTCTCTGGGGTGAATCAGGCTACTCACCGAGGGCTGGCGTGGCTGGGCAAGCTCTCCCCCCAGGGCCTCCCGGTGAGGCACGTCTTCCCTTGGCGGCTCCGTGGAGAGGTCTCTGTCGCCTGCCTCCACGGGGGTCCCGGCTGAGGCCGAGGAGGTAGGCACGTGCTCCTGGTAGAGCAGAGTCCGAAGCTTCTCATCCAGGCTCTTGATGGTGCTGTCCACGAAGCCCAGTCTGGGGGGCGGCCCTTCCCCATCCGACTCCATGGCCACAGGTGGCGGTGGTGGGGCAGCAGGCCCCAGTGGGGGGCTGGGGAGCTGGGGGGTGGCCGGGCCGATGGCCCCCACTGCGGTGGGGAGTGGAGCTGGTGGCTGACCCAGAGCAGGCTGCTGGGCCCCGCTGGGGGGGCAGGGCCCTGGCACCACAGCGGGCTGCAGCTCCCCTGGGGTACTGACCTCCCTGTTTGAGGGGGGCTCCCCCAAACCTGTGGGACAACTGGAGACCTCTGGAATTGAGGTGCAAGGTCCTTGGCCCGTGCTGAGGCGCTGCGTGGCACGGTGGGCATCGTGTGTCTCAGCCAGTGGCTGGGTGGTTTCGTGCTCACTGGCTGGCCCCTGAGAGGTCCCTGGATCCCCTGCCTGGATGGCAGACCCTGCTGCTGGCTCTGGCGTTTTGCTGGCTGGTGCTGCTGTGTCTCTGGGCGCCACAGTTACGGGAGGTGAGGGTGGTGCCAAAGGGGCTGGTGTTCCACCCGGAGAGTCACTGGGGCCTGCCTGGCTCAGGAGCTGCTGGCCAGCTGGAAAGCTGGGCTGTTCCTTTGAAAACAACTGGTCTGTGTAGGGTGCTGGGTCTAAAAGAAAAGGGAAAAATGCCTCAGTATCCAGCCACTCTGGTGCTTTTCACCTGTTCCCTCCCTGTCCACAAACGTGCCTTCCTTACACAACCTAGCTGCTGCCCCAGCATGCCGGACGCTGCCTGCCCGGCTGCTGCCCTCCCGGGGCGCCCTCCCTGGGCCCCCCCCAGGCTGCACCAGCACCACCCCTCAGGCATCCTCCTATGGCCTGAGACTGTCAGGGCGTCCTCTGGCTTCTCATCGGGTGTCCAGACCCTCCCCACTAGGTGAGCTGCACCAGATACGTTTATAAAGTTAGTATTCAGAAGGTGAGCTGTGATAATTCCATGCCCCGGATGGGCAGGAACACAAACCGTTCCCATTCATCTGATGTCCAGTCCGCGGTAAGGTCAGGGCGCGGTGCCTGGTCCTGCCAGGTGCCGGCAGAGGACCCCAGGGAGAGAGACCTGGAAACTGGGCGAGGACACGAAGTCCAACAGCACTGACGTGCTCACGGGGACTGCAAGGATCTAAGAGGGGCATGAGCGACACAGCATTTCCCAAACCCACTCAGCCGCAGACACAGCAAACCCCTTTGTCCTTTTAACACATGACCAGAAAACGCCCAGGCACCGTGCTGTCCGCCACATCTCCAGAACTGACCTGGCACACCCGGCAGCCTCCACTTTACTCTCTCGGAATCTATTTTAGACATCTCACATAAAAAAGGGGGGCCCGGGGAGACAGATCAATGTGAGATCCATCAGGGACGGGCCACACTGGAGGCAGGACCGTCATCCATCTCTGTGTGGCTGTTATGTGCACGCGTGTGTATTTATTCCCACTGGCGGAGAAGGTAACGCAAAGAAGCCTGCATCAAGTTGGTACCAACTCAAGTGAGCAATCATTTATTGCGAAAACCTTGTTTTGAGACGAACTGCGTTTTCTTCCAATGAAAAATCAAGCCATGGTGCCTTGGGCCCGACACGTCCCCACGCACTTATAGTAAGGGATTGGAGCACAGCTCTTGAACCTGGCCGCAGGCTGGGATCGATGGGGAGGGCTCCAGACCGGAGGCTCCCAGGGCCCAGCTCCAGAAATCCAGACATAAGTGCACCAGGCACGGCCTGGGCTCCTGCAGCCCTCCAGCCTTCACGCCTTCCTGCCCTCCATCCTCCCCGCCACCGCCCAACACTGCAGATATCTAGGCCGTAGGATCCTGAATAGAAATGGTGATCATGGGCATTTTTATCTTGTTCCGCATCTCAAAGGGTGGCACTGGACATTTTTAAGAACATTATGCAATATATTAAACGTTGTTAATTTCTTATTACAGTTTTGAAACTCTGTAGTATTATTTGTTTACTTTTCTCTCTTCAAAATAAAAATTTTTGAAGACTGCCTTCCGGGTGCCTGTGCGACTGGCGTGGACCCCAGGAGGGGAAACATGCGTGCCCACCTCCCCACAACGCGGGCTAAGAATCAAGGACAAAGTTCTTTCCCTCCCCCCACCTCATAAAGCAACCTGCTGGTTCGGAGGTCTGGCTACATTGATAGCAACTAAGGTACATAAAACAACTAAATGCTAGTATTGTTTTGTTCACTTTGTAAAGCTATCCCTTGCTCTTGGTTAGGGAGAACCAACATTATGAAAATGGCCATACTCCCAAAATTGTTATACAGATTTAATTCCAATCAAAATACCATTAACATACCTTATAGATCTAGAAAAATACCCCTAAAATGGCCTGGGGATGGCAGCCTGCGCATCTCTTTGGAAGATGACAGTATGCAATGTAGCAAAAATGCGGGATTCTGTTCTGTCTTGTCTTCGAGGTCCAATATTGTTCTCGTTGCTTTATTCTGATTAATTTTTTGGGGGGGCCTTATTTTATACTCTGTTTTTATTGGGGTTTTTTTTGTTGTTGTTGTTTCATTTTACTATACCTGTTGGAAAGGTCAACTATTCTGAAAATAACCAGATATACCATAGTAGCTATTGTTGTCATAGTATCTTTCTTAGAAGTTCTGTACCAGTTCTACTGCTTTGTTTTGATTGACTTTGTTCTGTTATGTTTTGTTGGATTTTACTGTCTTTAAAATAAAAAATAAAATAAAATAAAAAATTTTTTGCTGTTTTTCTTCTTAATGAATACAGTTTTCTACTGAGACAATCATGCTTCACCTTTAACAGATTCGCCACCTCATTGAAGTTAAACCAGACGTGTGTTCCGAAATGAATGCAATTTAGTCACCACCTTTCATGGGGCGCTGGACTGAACCTGCTGTTTTGTAAAACGGAAGCCTTCTACACACGATAAAACTGGTACTTCTGTGATCTAAATCTTCTATATCCTTATTGATTTTGTCTTCCTGCCTGTTGTAAAAGTTTCCTCCCGCTGACTATAAAATCCTATATTTCTTGTTTTTGTTAATTTTCACTTGATGTATCTTGATTCTCTTATCAAATACTGACAAATACTGAATTACTTTATCTTCCTAGTGAAGTGAACCTTTCAATATTATGTTTTTGCCTTAAAGTCTACTTTATCTAACTTAAAAATATGTACACTAGCTTTTTTAGATTAGTATTTCATGGTCTCTTTTTTTCCAATTATTTTACTTTTATATTATTATTTCTTACTTTATTATTTGTTTACTGTGTTTCCTTTACTTTTTATAATCTCTAAGAACTAGCACTTTTACATTTAATTAATGACCTATTTGGGTTAAAACTAAGGATTTCTGTATTCCGCATGTTCCATGTTGCCTCTTCCCTCTTCCCTTCCTTTGATTTATTCTATTTTTAAAATCCCCTCGCCACGCTGCTCTTCCACCAAGAGTGTGGAAATTATCTATGATTTTGATCCTCATGGAGGTTAGTCTTCAAACGACACCACAAACTCAATTCACATCTTGCCTGACAACACAACAACCCCAAAGTCCTTCAAGTTCAGTTCCCTCTCCCTGATAAACATGCATTTTCATGCATATCAGCATAGTAAAAGTATTTTAAACCTCAAAAGACATTTTCTTTTGGTAGTCGACATCCACTTAGATCTTCCCACAGCTTTATAATCCATTCATTTTATTCACTCCTTCATTCTGGTCATCCATCTGGGGCCTAGAAATATTCCATTTGCCATTTCCTAAGTTGAGATGTACAGGTGATAAATTTGCATCTTTATTCTACCTTCCTTCCAGCAGAACTCATCACCAGGCTTCGAGGTCGGGGCTTTACTCCTCCGTACTTTGAGGACAGCAGAGCCTTGTGTGGAAGTTGGGCACTGAGATAGGCTTGTTCAAACCACTGTTGCTTTTTTTTTTATAGACCTGTTTTTTTTTTCTCTAGCATCTTATTTTTTTCATGTCTTTAGTTTTCAGTATTTTAAATACAATATATTTAAGTGTGGATTTCTTTGCAAACTTTTAGGATTTAGAGCTTTCTTGAATTTCACTTTTCTGCATTACCTCCTCAAATGTGTTTTGGCCTTATTCTGCTGCTTTCCAAGACTCCAATTATATACTTAACCATCACACTGTAACTGCTCTATTTCTTAGTCCCCCTTTTATCTAGTTTCCATAATCCTTATTTTATTTTAGATATTTTCTTTAAGCTACTATTTAGTTTACTAATTCTCTGTCTGACAATGTACAAATTTCTCATGGAGGTCTTCTTTATTCATTTATTTATTTATTTATTTAATTTTGGACTGGGAATGAGATCTTCATCTTAACTACTGTACTCCTCAGTTCTAAAATCTCCATTTAGCGCTCTCTACAAACAGTTTGAAATTCTCTAAAAAACTTCGATCTAATCCCTTGCTTCTTTTAACACAGTAAGCAAGCACGTTAGCTATCCGATGAACTCTCTGAGGGAGATCTCCTTCCTTTTGCTACTACTGTTCGGCTTTTTAAGGGCCTTAGTGTGGTGTAAGCATCACAGTAAGTTGCACGTCAAGTGTAGTGCTGTAAGTTTTGACACAGGTATGTAAACAAACCACCATCTCCTTGTGAACTTTTGATCCATCCCTCCTTCCCTTTCCTGCCATGCTTGTTTGCAGACAACTAGTGATCTGCTTTCAGTTCCTGTATTTCGTTTCCTAGTATTTTATATAAATGCATCACATAGCACATACTTTCTTTTCTTCTTACTTCATCCAGCATAGTTCTTTTGAAAATCATGCATGCTGGAATGAGTATCCTCTTTATGGCAGAGTGGTGCTACACTGTACAGGTGAACCACCATGTGTGTCTGTCTACTTGCTGATGGACACCTGGCTGTTTCCAGCTTTTAGCCGTTATAAATAAAACTACCAGAAACACTCTATACATGTCTTTGTTAGGGATCTGCATTAGTTTCTGCTTAGTAAGGACAATACACCCTCTGAATCTATTCATTCCACATCCATGGATCAAATCAATTGCAAATAGGAAAAAAAAAGGCTTTTAAACTGCGTTTGTAATACAGACTTTTCTCTTGTCATTACTCTGCAAGCAATACAGTGTAACAACCATTTACAAAGCACAAAACATTTACACTGTATTAATTATTACTAGTAATCTAGAGTGAGGGAAGATGTGCAAAGATTACATGCAAATACAGTACTATTCCTTCTATATAAGGGTCTTGAACAAACACAGATTCTAGTATGGGGGAGGGGGAGTCCTGGAACCAATCTCCCACAAATGCAGAAAGATGACTACTTAATTGTACTAAAAGAGTGCTGGAATTCCAAAGGCAGCTGTTAGAATCTATAGACCAATTTAAGAAGTAACACTGTAACAATATTGTGTCTTCTGACACATGAACAAGGTACTTGTTAGATTTTTCTTTTCATTTCCATCAGCACTGTTTTGTAGTTTTTATTGTAAAGGTCTTCCACATGTTTTGTCAGATTTAACTCTAATTAGTCCGTACCTTGTAGACTAGTTTGTTAGAATTTCAGTTTTTGAATGTTACCTACACTAGAAATATTACTACTTTTTATATGATGATCATTTTCTACAACCCAGCTCAGCTATTAGTTCTAGTAGATTTTTGCAGGCTGCATTGGATTTGTTACATAAACATATTTCCTCTAAATAAAAGGCTACTTTAGTTATTTCTGTCCAATCTAGGTAACCTTTACTCCTTTTTCTTGAATTATTCAGCTGCCTAGAATCCCCAGTAAGATGATGACCATAAGCAGTGAAGTCAACCTTGTTCCTGGTCTTTGTGGCAAAATTTCAATCACTCGCCATTAAAAGACTTCACATTCTTTTTGCCAAATTGAGAAATTTTCTTGATTTCCACGTTTGCTGAGGATGTTTATAGTTGTTACATTTTGTCAAATGCTTTTTTTTTTTTTTTTGCATTGGAGATAATAACAGGTTTTTGTTGCTAACGTTTCCTGGTTTATCAGTATGGTGAATTGTATTCCTAACAGCTTTTGGAACACACAGAACCTGGTTGTATTAACTATCTTAATATGCTTGTCTAATGTTAACATCTATAATAGTGATGGGCTAGAACGTGGGGTTTTTCTCATGCTGCTCTATCTGGACAATACTAACTGGATGCCAGACAATAAAAATTTTACTTTTTTGAGTGTTGGATGAAAATGTACTCCTACATTTCTGACCTTTGTTGGGTGATACTGTTAAATTACTCTGAAACCATTAGATCTTTCAGATAATGCTCTAAAGACCTGGCAGTGGAACAAAGGGAGCATTCAGTCTGGGGCCAATTATTCTCAGGCCGTGACCAGGCAAGCCCCTTCTTCACACGCTCCTCAGATGCCTCTAGAATCGGGTTTTTCAGGGGTCCACAGGGACAAACATTCCTAGGCCTGTTTGTGTTTCCAGTATTATTTGTTCTAACCTTTTGGTGTGGCTCAGTTACTGGCCTCTGCTAGCTTCCTCAAACACTACTAAGTAACTAAGGGGCATCTTCTGCAGAGCTGTCTTTCTTCCCTGTGTAGCTCTCTGGACATCTGTTCTCGGTCCTTCCTTCCCTGCTCTGTGCTAGGGAAACTTCTTCACGGAAGTAAGCTGAGATGATTGCAGGGGTTCCTTTAGTCTTACAGTGATCACTGTCCTAGACTGCCTCATATCCAAAGCCTTGACAAACATGATTTCATATTATTTTCCATGGTTTTTTAAAGTTTTTTTTGTTGTTGTTGTTTTTGCGGCACTGGGGATCGAACTCACAACCTCGCACCTGCCAGGGCAGGCGCTTAAGCCACTGAGCCAAACTCCCAGCCCTAGTTTTTTGAGGCAGGGTCACACTGTGTAGCTCAGACCGGCCTCGCGCTCGCATTGTAGCCCAAGCTGGCCTCGAACTCACAACGCTTCTCCTACCTCAGCATTCCCGAGTGCTGGGATTAAAGGCGTGCGCCACCACGCCCGGCTTTTAAGTTGTTTTTTGAGGGAAAGTAAATCCAGTGCCTATTATTCCATCTTGCACTAAAGTAGAAGCATAAAAGTCAGTTTTATGGTCTGTTGTCTCTTCTGCTTTTTGTCTAATTATCTGCCTACTTCTTTTCCTTTCTTTTTATTTTATTTTATTTTTCTTTTGTACCAGGGATTGAACTCAAGACTTCATGCTTGCCAGGCAGGCACTTGGGCCAATAAGCTATATCCCCAGCCCTACATAATTATTTTCTTTCAACTTCTGAAAACTATTTTTAATTTTTTTTTTTTTTCGGTACCAGGGACTGAACTCACAACCTTGCACTTGCCAGGCAGGCACTTAAGCCACTGAGCCAAACTCCTGGCCCTAGTTTTTTTGAGGCAGGGTCACACTATGTAGTTCAGGCTGGCCTTGCGCTCACGTTGTAGCTCAAGCTGGCCTCAAACTCACAATGCTCCACCTAACTCAGCCTCCCAAGTGCTGGGATTAAAGGCGTGCATCACCACACCCGGCTTATTTTTAAATTTTTAAAAACCATTATCACACAATAAAATAGACTATGTAGTTAGGCACAGAATTAAGTATTAACATACACACATTCATGTACTCATCACGTATTCATCAATCAAGACACAAAAAATCCACTACCCCCAAAAACCCTTTTTGCACTCTCTCTTTATAGACACACTCTTACTCCAATCCCTTATAAGCAATGGTTCATTTGCTTTTTTCCAGAATGCCATCATAAGTATGTTTTAGCACTGGTTTATCTCACTCAGTGTAATGCCTTTGGCACTCACCCATCTTGATGCATTTACCAATAATTTATTTCTTTTTCAAAGTTAAATGCTTATCAGTTCACCCACTAAAAAACATTCAGGTTGCACACAACTGTGAATGGGAGTTTTATATTCATTTACACATAGGTGTTCAAGTGAGGTTGAGTTTTCCTCTTTCCTAGGGAAAATATCAACGAGTGACATTGCTATGACACAAAGTGTGTCCTGTAGAATAAGCTGCCTATTTTCTAGCATGGTTTACTAGTTTACATCCCCACCAGAGATTTCTGAATTCTAGTTACTCTGTATCCCATACCAAAGACCTGGAATTATCAGTTTAGCTATCGAAACAGATGTGCAGTGATTCTTCATTGTCACTTTAATTCATATTTCCTTATTAGACAATTTTTCCTGAACTTAATTGCTGTTCTTATGTCCTCTTGGGTGAAATATGGCAAATGAATGGCCTTTTCTTTAACTGAGATGCTTTCTTACTCTTGAGTTCCAGGAATTCTTTCGGTATCCCAGTACAAAAACCAGGCAGGGTATGTGACTTGTAATTATTTTCTCTCAGTTTATCAGCTGTCTCCTCATTTGTTTAACAGTGTTTTTCAGAGTAAAGTATCATGATTTTCTCAATGTCTGACCTATTCATATTTTCTTTTATGGACTGCGTCTTTGTTATCAGGCTTAAGAAGTCCTGACACAGATCACAAAGAACTTCTCTGATATTTTGTTCTAAAAGTCACATAGTTTTGCATTGTATGTATGACTCATTGTGAATTTTTTAGATGCGAGGCTTAGGGTAAAGGTTTACTTCTGGCATATGAAAGAGTCACTATTCAACACTATTTATTCAAATGATGACCTCTTTTCTGCTGAATTACATTTGCACCATTGTAAAAAAAAACATCAAATGGCCTTATTTCTGTAGGTGCACTTCAAGTATCTCTACTACGTTCCATTGATCTAGGTGCCACTCTTTTTTGCCTACACAATCTGGATTACTCTAAGTTTATAGTAAGTCTTAATATTGAGTAGTTTTGCCCTTCTAACTTGATTCCCCTTTTTAAAAAAACTATTTTAAAAAGCTATTTGTTTCTTCTTTATGTCCATATAAATGTAATCATCAGCTTATGTGTATCTACAAAAATATTATCCTTTAACTTACCAATATTGCATTGTCTATAGATTAATCTAGAAGAGAAATGGCATTTTCCCTAGCCTGTCTTCCAATCCATGTACACAGTATGTTTCTCCACCTACTTAGGTGGTCTAATTCATCTTACGAGTGCTTTGTGATTTCCGTATATGTGCCTTAAAGCAGGCAATGTGTGTGATGTGGTGGTGAGGCTCAAGTCTGAGCCTAGCCTGGGAAATACAGGGGCTTATAGCAAGATCCTGTCTCAGAACAAAAACTGAAAAAAACAGAGTCGAGCATTGTAAAGGCCCTGGGTTCAATTCCTGCCCTCCCTGCTCCCAAAATGTAATGTGCTTTATTTTTCTTTTTGCCATTGCTGAATGATACACTTTCAATGTCTTGGGTTGAATTAGTCATTTGAGTATAGAGAAATACAGAGCTATTTTTGTGTACTGACTATCCTCTGATCTTGATAAATTCACTCATTAGTTTTAGAAGTTTGTTGTTGCCGTGTGATTGTCTGTATAGAAAACTATTATCTGCTAATAGGGACAGTTTTATGTCTTCCTTTTCGATTTGCATGCCTTCATTTGCTTCTTTGTCTGTTTTGAAATCTCATTGAGACTTTCAGGACAAGTTGAGGCAATGGATATCCTTGCCTTGCTTTTGATCTTAAGGAGAACATGTTGAGTTTCTCACCATTTCTTTTTGTTTGTTTGTTTTGATGCTCTTTATCAGGTTGAAGAAGTTCCTTTCCTTTCCTAGTTTGCTGAGATTTTTTTTTTTCTTTTTTAATTTGAGGAATGGATGCTGTTTGGCCAAATGCTTTTGCTGTATCAACTGATAGGATCACATGGGCACTTACTCTTCAGTAGACAATGAACATGGTAGACGGACTCCTGGACACTGCCTTCTAAGATGAGCCCATTTCTCACATATTGTTCGATTTGACATCTGGTACTTTACTGAGAAATTCCCTTGATGTTCATGAGAGATATTGGTCTATTATTCTTTTTTGGGGGGTACTACATCTAGTTTTAAATCAATGTAATGCTGGTCATTTAAATAATTTGGTCCTTCTTTTTCCATTTTCCAGAAGAGATTTTGTAGGATTGATCTTCTTTAAATGTTTGGTAGTTTGGAAGTGAAACTGATATAGGGGAAATAAATAAATGTGACTCCTAACCAACTAGATGTCAGATATGCCGAGCATGTGTTCCCCAAAACTGAAGAATGAATATTCTTCAGAGGTTAAGAGTAGGAAATATTTATATAGACAGAGACAGTTTCTGAGAGACAGGAGAGGACCTAAAGGATGAGTTGCCATGGACTTCACTTTACAGAGAAAGTTTTGTAGAGCAAAATCATGAGGTGGGTATAAAATCATGAGCTGGGTATAATGTGGGACAAAACTATGATCAACCAATAAGACTAAGTTTAGCCTCTTAGGTAATACCGATCCAATTGGGAAGCAGGTTATGTAGCAAGTGTATATGGAAAGAACAAGGACCTTTTCAGGAAGAGAGGAATCAGGGGGTCTTAAGTCACCCACCAGGGTGAGTGTTGTAAATTTATTGTATTTTGGTGGGGAGGCGTGTAGGCCTGGTGATTTTGTCTTTGTATCGTGGCCTGGCCTCTAACAGATGTGCTCCTGCCACAACCGTAATGTGCTTTTATCTGCTGTATGACTTCCCTGAGGGCCCAGCCCTGACTGACTGTCTATAATACTTTTACTTAGTTTAGCTGTCTATAATATTCCCCCTGCTGAAGAGGTACCTAACTGCCTTGAGGGGCAAAGGGGCGGTGAGCATTTGGGCTATTTCCAGCTGGAGGGGGTCACAGTCGTAATCAGCAGTCAAGACATATTCCACAGGGGGTCTATCTAAAAGCCCACAATAGAGGCCAGGTGTTCCTGTCTTGGGTAGACACAGCTTTAAGTCTGGGGGAGTCAAAGCCAAAGAAACAGTTAAGTTTGTATGGGCCAAATAACAAGATTAATGAATTTATCTAACAAATGCTTCCATCAGGAAGAGCCAGGAATAGCCTCTCACAAAGAGGGTAAGGCGAAAGCCTAGTGAATTTTAGAATCTGACATGAAATTAACCTGTCATTTAATATTTTGAACAGCCATCAAGCTATTAGAAGGATCAGGAATGTATACACAACATTTAGCTTTTATAATTGCATAAGTATCTCCTTGTGCTGCTGTTAAGATGCCATCTGACACTGGAGGGCAGCCTGTCTCATTAATTTTAATTTTTTATTTAGGAGAGAGAGACTACTTGAGGTGGCATTTAAGGCCCATTGAGTGCAGTCAGTCAAGGCCTGGCTGCGTTGCATGACATCTTCTAATCTTAGGGAAGAGACAAAGATAGAAGCCAAATGCTCACACCAGTGAAACACACTTTTAGACCATCAGTGCTGTAGATGGGGTAAGACTGTAGGTCAGTTGTTATTTTTGACACTTCTGCCTTATAACCACAGAAGTCTCAGCGTGTATCTATCTGGCAGGTAGCTGGGGCCACAAATTAGTTCCACAGGACCAACGAGTGCCTCGGGGGGCTTTTCATCTAATTTTAGGCTGACTAAACCAATTCATTGTGAATCAGTCTTTGATTTGTAAAGTTATGGTGTATATATATTGCTTGGGGGTATCTACTTCAAGTATTTAGCAGAGTTAGGCCAATGAGAAGAAGAGTGATTTTTTTTTGTTTGTTTTGAACATAAGGGGGACTTTCTATTAAGTTGTCTTATGGCTGGAGTTAGCCACATATAATCTCTCATATTGAAAGTAGCCGTTTTTATGATTGCTGGCTCTCAGAATAGGATCCTTAGTTTTATTTACTAGTAGTTTTATTTAATAGTTTTACTAGAGTCTGTAGAGAGGCCTTAGTGGCACCTTTGGAAAAAATTTGATTATGTCTAGGATCATGAAGGGTGTAGTCTATAGGCCACTTAGTTACTTTGTAACGATGGGCTGAACAATGAACTACTGAACATTTTTGTGTCTAATCAATGGAAAGAGTAGCTTATTTGAGTCATCTCTTTCTAGTGGGGATAGCCATCAAGGAAGTCTTGATGTACTTGAAAAGGGGAGTAGGTCACACATCTAGCAAGACGTTTGTTGTAATGACTTGGTATATTTTTGTTCACACACTGGCAAGGAACTGTACTCTCCTTTAAGTGGTAATTAGTAAAAGGGCTAAGAGTATTATCTTTTTTTTTTTTTTTTGTGGCAGCGGGGATTGAACTCACAACCTCGCACCTGCCAGACAGGTGCTTAAGCCACTGAGCCAAACTCCCAGCCCTAGTTTTTTGAGGCAGGGTCACACTATGTAGCTCAGGCCGGCTTTGCGCTTGCGTTGTAGCCCAAGCCAGTCTCAAACTCACAATGCTCCTCCTACCTCAGCCTCCCGAGCGCTGGTTAAGAGTAATATCTTGGATTATTTATGTGAAGATTTTTAAAATAATAATTTTAAGTCTTTTATGGGTTATATGAGTACTTGGATGGTTGTTCACACTTAGCAATAGTCTGGTTTTTAGGACCTGAATCAGGTGTGGTGTGTCTAGGAGTCTCAACAGCTGACGGAGTTAATAGGATCATGGTGTGTGGTCCTTCTCAAATTGGTCTTAGGGAAGGAGATGATGAGGAAAGAGACTCTGTCAATATTAAATTGCTACATGGAATATGGGATTTTTTTTTTTTTAGATTGAACTTTTGTTAGCTGTTGAAGAGCCCATTGGAATTTAGCCAATGAAGGCGCATCTTTTAGTAAGGGCTCTGTTTTTCTACCAAAGAGAAAACCATCAGTGAGAAAAGGGCATCTAGAAATCATTTTAAAAGGACTGAGGCCTAGGATTTGAGGTGTATTATTTTGCTAAGAGCTAAAAGCAGTAAGTGAGGCCATTGGAGGTGAGCTCCTTTCAACCATTTTGTGAAGATGTCCCTTTAGGGTCTCATTTATTTTTTAACCTTTTTTGACGATTGCAGCCTCTACATATAATGAAGGTGACAGAGAATGTCCAGTGTCTGAGAGACACCCTGTGTGACTGTTGCTTTAAACAGCCCATTATAATTTTGAAAGCTCTTGGGAAGTCTAAATCAGGGGATGATTTCTGAGACCAAAACCTTTATCAACCTCTTGGGATTTCTGTTTGCTTGTTTGTTTGAAAAGGCCTCCACCTAGTTTGTGACAGTACCTACCCAGACCAGTAGGTACTGGAGCCCCTTATTCTTTGGCATATGAGTAAAACTGAGCTGTTAATCTTTTTAAGGGCATTTAACATGTTTTTGTATACTTGGAGGGGCTGTGGTCTGGTTAAGAGGATTATTGCATTGTTTTGTTCTGTTTTGTTTGGCAGAGCTCATGTCTTAATTATTGTACTGTTTGAGAAAGTCTCTTCTTTATGAATAACTCTGAGGCTATTTGGGGGTCTTATCTCTCTACAAGTGAAAGATGTGATGTAAAGACTTAATAATTTTTCTTGACTAGCACCAGAAAGGAACGATTTACCATTTTTTGATTGCAACCATCTTGATGGAAAGAACTGACTCCCATAGGAGAAAGCATATTCAATTTTTGACTGAGAATGTATGGGTCGAGGATGATTAAGGGGGCCTAAAGGGCAGCCCCTCAAGCAGCTTTTCTTTCTTTCTTTCCTTTCTTTCTTTCTTTCTTTTCTTCCTTCCTTCTGCAACTTGGTTAGCCAGTTGATTCTCCTGAGATACTTTGTCAAGCCTTTTTTGGTGTTCTCTATAGTGAATTATCACCACTTTGGAGAGCATATAGACATGACAAAGTATCTATCTATGATATTTTATGGAAGAGCTACTGGCTGCTAGGTAATTTTTTTATATGGCTGTGTGAGCACATAACACCAGGAAATATACTTTGAATCAGTACAAATATTGATTTTTTGTTCTTTATTGAGTTGAAAAGTCCAGGTCGGAGCTCTGTTTTGTTAGCTGGGCACTAGTCCCAGGAGGAGGTGAAGAACTTTCAAGTGTTTGATGTAGTCATTATTGTATATTGTCTTTTCTGTCTCACTTTTTATGAAGGAATTGTCATCAGGGGGACAAATCAGGATTAGTAAAGGGTGTGTCTAACAATTTTTTTTGGTTGTGTATGCGTGGAGAATGATCTATTTGTAGTCATGTCTTTTAGCTTTTAATTTTTTTTCTATTTGGTAGAAAGGTGGCAAGCTTTAAGGAAGAATGTATCTTTATTTGAATGGTTGATCCTTTTAGAAGTAGATCCTGGTATTTGAGACATCAGTTGTCTGGATGAAAGAAGTCCTGCCACATTGTGAGGTGTACATACAGTGAGATCTCTTCCTAAAGTCAGCTTGGATGCATCTGGGGCCAGGAGAGCTACGGCAGCCACAACTCTAAGGTACGCAGACCATCCCTTTGCTAGAATGTCTAATTTATGACTTAGATACCTTATCGGCTGTTGACTAGGCCTTTGTTCCTGCATAAGCACTCTCAAAACCATGCCCTGACTTTTATTGATACATAAATTGAAACCATGTCCTGTTGAAAATGTTTGTTTAAGCTTTTTTTTTCTGATGTGCATTCACATTTTAAGGTCTTCCAAAACGTACATTTCATTTAACATAAACACTTTATGGTTTCCGACTATAACATTAAGTGTAGTTAGGCCCTTTAAAAATAAACCTTGGATTTCCATTTAAGTCACAGCTATATTACCTTAATTGTTTTATTTACAAAATGATTCTAAAAAACACTGTCTCTGTGATCCATCAGATATAGAATGGAACAATTTAGCTGGGCCTGGTGATGCACACCTGTAATTCTAGTGTTGGGAGGCTGTGGGAGAAGGGAGCTTTGCAAGTTTAAGCTTTTTGAATATACCTTGAGAGTCAGGTTCCCAGGTTAAAATATGGGTATCTGCCATTTGGGATTTTTTTAATAAGCTGATAGTGGGATCATGTGACCATCATATCTTGTTATCTAAAGGTGATAAAAGCCCATAATTTTTAGGAATCTCCTTAGCTGTTTTAGGGTCTTGTGCTGCAGAAAGGAAAGTATTGGTTGAATTCTCTCTTTTCTCAGCATTTGGTTTCTCCTAGCTATGAGAAGGTGCAAGTATTTTACCTCAAGGCTATATATAAAGTGGGGCCTTTGACCTAGACTTTATAATCTCTGCCTGATAGAAAATTTGACACAGCACACGTGCCTTGGAGCGAAAGCTCTTCTGAAGGGGTATATAACAGTATATCATCCATATAGTGTAGCACTGTGACTTGGGAAAATTTAAAACACGACAAGTTGTGGGGAAAGCACTTGTCCAAAAAGAGGAGGGCTGTCTCTAAACCCTTGAGGAAGCACAGTCTAAGTCAGTTGAGAGGCCTGGTCATGAGGATTTTTAAAGGTAAAGGGAAACTCAGGATTTTCATGTAAAGGAATACAAAAAAAGCATTCTTTAACTCTAACACTGAGACCCCACCAGCATCTTTTGGGGCCTGAGAAAGCAGAACGTATGGGTTAGATACCACCAAGTAGACTGGCACTACTGCCTCATTCACCAGTCTAAGGTCCTGTGCCAACCTCTACTCTTTACTGGGTCTTTGAATTCTCAAGATTGGAGTGTTGTAGGGACAGTTACAATGTGTAAGTATACACTGTGCCTTTAAATTATCATTTATAGGCAATAGTCTCCTTTTAACTTTAGGTCTTAGAGGATACTGTCTGTGGTGAGGGAAAATAGTAGGGTCTTTGAGACGTATTAGTATGGGGGCACATCCTATTACTCTTTCTATTTTATCTTTAGTTGCCCACACTTTAGGATTTACTTTTGTCTCTATGAGATGGGGAACAGGGTGTCTGACCTGGGTGTATATTACAGCATGTAAGCAAAAAAAGGTATCTCTCCCCAGGAGGGGAACTAGACTTTTAGGCATAATTAAAAAGGAACGGGTGAAGAGAAACTCATCCCAGTTATAGCTTAAGGGTTTGGGGAAACAGTGTGTTATCCCTACTCTAAAGACTCTTCTTACTTAAGTACGATGGCTGGAAGGCAGGCCAGGGTTGAAAAGAAAGGACAGCGGACACACGCCAGTGTCCAGTAATACACTGATTTCTTCTCCCTCTATAATCATGACTACCTGGAGCTCCTCTGTGAGATGACAGTCTGGCCAGAGGGAAAAGCAGACAATGCCCCGGGGGGCCTTCAGTCTTGCTGGACCAGTTGGTGAGATGGGTCTGATCTCTGAGATCTACCCATCTCAGGGGACAGTCTGGCTTCTGGTGATCACCTCTGTAATCAGGGGCTGGCTCGGGGGCCTCTGGTCATGATGGCCTGGCTTTCCGCGCGAGTAGCAGGCGAGTTTAGTTGTTAGGCTCTGCTTAGAGCCCTGAGACTCAGACTTGGTTTCTATCACTATTAAGGCCATGACCAAGGCACCAATTTGGTTTTTTTTTTTTTTTTGGTCTCTGTTTTTTTCTCTTGGTCTCCTCTTGATCTCCATTATAAAATACTGAGGATGCAGTTTTTACTAAAGGATCAAGTGAGCTATCTGGAGCAAAAGTCATCTTTCGTAGCTTCTTCTTCTTTTTTTTTTTTAAATATCTGAGGCTGACTGTGTAATAAACCTGTCTTTAAGAATAATCTGTCTTTCTATCAAACTAGGAGCCAGGGACATACGTTTGATCAATGCTCCTTATGAATGATCTAAGGAGGCAGAGGGGCTGTCATCTTTTTCTTAATGAATAGTTGACAATTTAAAATAACTGAAAAGCTTACTTTTCATCTGTCTTAGACCTTTAAAAATACATCTGAGTGCAAACCATGGATGATTTTAAATGTGGTGTTACTCTGATGATATTTTAAATTTTAGAGTCACATTTTATTCTGATCAGAATTTTTATCAAGATGTTGTGCTTTTGCTTTTTAAAACTAATTTCTTACAACATATTGTGCAGAATCACAGTATTTGTTTTGTAGGACTATTGGGAACATGTACTTACGTTTGCTGAAAAGATAATAATTATTCACAAAATAATATTAAATCCAGTCTTTGCTGCCTACTTCAGACACTTAATACTTACAGAGATCCATGTTACATTTTGCCACACTGAAGCTTTTTTGTTTTTGTTTTTGTTTTTTGGCATCACCCTCATTGTTGAAAGTAAATGTGCTCTTAGAGTGCCAATATTAGTGTTCCAATAAGCATGGGATTATATTAAAGTGGTGATCATGGGAAGATAATCTTGATTCTACTGGCAATCTTAGGTTTTCATAAATTTATAGGGAACATAATTTTTCCTGCACTGTTTGTAAGTTTAAAGTCTATAATTTTGTTTGTTCTCTGAGGTTACTTAGCCCAATTTCTAGATTTTCAAAAAATCCTGTTTCTCTTGCCATTTTAAAAATTAGTTCATCTTATTTTATCTCTTCTGATTTTTGACTGTATCTCTCTGAACAATTCTTTTAGTAGTTACTCTAGGAATTCCAAAGCACGTACTCCACTTTCTAGTCTACTTAGAATTGGTACTCACCACCTCAGTTTCAATTTGGGAACACATGTAGGTCACTTTACCGGCCTTATGAGAGTTGTATTATATATTATACTTACATTGAACTTACATACATTGAAAGATCACTGGATACTACAACTTTTTAATTTCAACTGCCAGACATATTTCAGAGAACTCAAGAGAAGAACAGTCTACTATGTTCACCCAGATATTTGCTATCCCTTCCTTTACGCTTGATTTTAAGTTCCATTCTGGTATCATTTCCCTTTTATATAAGATATTCAACAATGCTTCTAGAATAGGTGTCCTGGCTGCAAATTCTCTTTCTTTCTTGTATTTGAGAATGGTGTTGTTTCAGTTTTGCTCCTAAATAACATTTTCCCTGGAAACAGAATTTTGGGTTGCCGATTCTTGCCTTTCAGCACTTCGTAAAGGCTATGTTGGTGCCTTCTGGACACCCAGGTTTCTGGTAAGAAATTTGCCATTATCTGAACCACAGTTCCTCCCAGGCAATACACTGTTGATTCTGGCTGCTTCTACAGTTTTTCCTTAGTATTTAGTGTACAGCAGAGCGATAACACTATATAGGCATGAATTTCTTTGGTTTAATCTATTTGAAGTTGGCTTTATTTCTTAAATCTCTAAATCTATGCCTTTCACTAAACTTGGGTAGCAGTCAGCATTATTCTTCAAATTTTTTTAACACTACACTTTTCCTTTCCTTTTGGAATTCTGACACAAATGTTAGACTCTCTTACTTGTTCTCAAAGCCCAGCTCATTTTTTCTTATCTTTCTTCCCTATTTTCTAGTCCCTATCTTCTAGCTGGATACTTTCAGTTATTTTAATTTTCAGTGTTAAAATTTTGTTTTTTTCTTTGAAACTTCTGCTTCTTTGTTGATTCTTCCACTTTGACATTTGTTTCAAGAATGTTTGTGATTGCTGGCTCAGGCACATCTGTAAAAGCTGCTCAAAGCTCTTGTCGGATCATTCCAACATCTTTGTCCTCTTATCACTGGCTTTGTCCATGTGAGTGATGTTTGCATAGTTTTTCACTTGTTCGGTAGTTTTGGGTTTTATCCTGAACAGCCTGAATGATATTAGGAAACCTCCAGTATAGTTTAAATTCTATAGCAAACGTTGGTATCTTTGCTTTAGCAGCCAATCCACTGACATGGTCAGGTGCAGACTGCCTTCTCTGGGCTTGGTTACAAGCTGGCCCGGTTTTCAATGCTTTCGCAGGACTCATCTGACCTGAAGCTGGTGTGAGACATTTAGAGGCCAGTCGAGAACCTGCGCAGGATTTACTGTTACCTCCATAAAGCTTCTCCAAGGCTTTTATTGGCTAGCGTGGCTCAGTGCCACCCACTCACAGGTTGGGGGTGTACCCAGAAGGTCAGTATGAGGGGGCTGCTTCCCACAGCTCCTCCCTTTCCGTATCCTCCCTGGTATTTCCCGGTTCCTTCCAACTTCCTGTTCTGAACCTCTGGCCAGAAACCACTCAATGCCGTGACTGCGCCAAGCAGGGCCAGGCAGGGAAGAGGGCAGGAGCTCAGGCTTCCAGTCTGCTCTCAGGCCTCGCCCGCTGTCAACAGAGAAGGCCCTGCCTCACCCGGCCGCCTCCCTCAGGCTCCGGTCACGTCCTGCTGCCTGCAGACTTATCTGCGGGCTGGCGTACACAGGGGCCGCTCTCAGGAAGGAGACCTGTGTGCTTTAGGGGTTTCTTTTCCTGATTCGTGAGCTGGAACTAGAAAGTCTTTCCTTGAGCTCTCCCTGGGGGCACCACAGAGCTCAAATCGGGTCCAAAGGCTCCACCAGGCACAGGCTGGGCCTCACTGGAAGGCGAGGCACTGAACTCGCCGCCGGCTTGGCGGACCTTTGAATTCTGGTGGCTTCCTTCATCTTCCTGCTGCTAATGTTCGTCTGAGTACTCAGCTACATGACACTTCTTCCAGGATTTATCACACAGTTCAGTGGTGACACGACTGGTGCGTGCATTTACTCCGTCCTATTCAAAGCCCAGCTCTCTACCTCGGGCTTGTTCCTATATACTAAGAAACCCGGCTGTACAGCCACATGAAACCCAAAGCAAGGCTCCGTCCCTGCAGGAGGGACTTCGGCACTCCTGGCAGGAGAGGGGCTGAGACAGCTTGGTGCAGGCCTGTCTCTCCCAGGGGATACTGCCTGCTGCTACGTAGGGCTTTGGCAGGGCCACCCTGCTCCCTACAACCCTCTGTCTATCTAGTGAGGCACCTGAAGCTGCAGTCAGCCTCTCCTGTAGAAACGGGAGACGCCCCAGGAGCGAGGGGGGCAGACTGACAGTCCACCCTCAGCCTCTGTCCGCAGGAGCTGATGATTCTTCGCTATCCTCACTACCCGTGCCTTGGAGCAGATGGTTCTCCTAACTTGTTGCACTTCTGTAATCATCCTCAGTGGGCGCTGAACCCAGGTAACACGCCGGCCACCCAGTTTTCTTTCCTTCTTTTTCTTATTCTGTTTTTCCTCCCTCTCCTTTCACAGATAAAGAAACAGGCTGCGAAAGGCTTCCACAGATCAATTGGTGTGCAGGTGTAGGATGACAGTCTAACCCTATGCTCTTAACTTCCTACTGTGCTGCCCCTTAAGCCCTATGACACACGAAAACTTACTTTTAAAGGGACTTTTCTTGTCCCTGTTTCTTGACCCACAATGATCAAGAGGTAATATATCAACACATTCTCATTTTAAAAGCGAATCTTTCAGACGGGGTGCTGGTCCGATTCCTCAGTGCAGCCTGGGCTCATGCCCTTGACCAGAGGGGACCTTGCCTCAAGTGGGTGGCTTTGGTGGGGTTTTACTAACAGCTTGATCTTGACCTTTTCCCCAAGGTACGGCACCCTCAACAGTGCAGTGCGGGTCACTGCAAACACATGGCAGGAAACTAAATTGATTTATAAATATTTTTATGAGTATACCATGTTAGGCCAAGTTACTTAAGTAGCAACTTTTCCTGCCAAGTGATACGAAGATTAAACCTTGTATCAGCTCAAATGACTACGTTCAGCCTCTCAAAGAACCATAAAAGAGCCGGGCGTGGTGGCGCACGCCTTTAATCCCAGCACTCGCGAGGCTGAGGTAGGCGGAGCGTTGTGAGTTCGAGGCCAGCTTGGGCCACAACGTGAGCACAAGGCCGGCCTGAGCTACGTAGTGCGACCCTGCCTCAAAAAAAACCAGGGCCGGGAGTTTGGCTCAGCAGCTTAAGTGCCTGTCTGGCAGGTGCAAGGTTGTGAGTTCGATCCCCGGTGCCGCAAGGAAAAAAAAAAAAAAAAGAACCATAAAAACCAAAACTGAGCCAACAGCCCAGGGTGAGTGTGCTGTCATCTGTGTGGACAGACGCGGGCACCAGAGCTGATCAGTAACGCGGGCTGCAGCCGGCGCAGACGGTGTAAAATCAGGGAGCCTCAGAACCGAAAGGGCCTTCCGAGTCCCACGCCCATCTGAGGCATCTCAGAAGGGCAGAGACTCCTCGGCTCACATGCGCCAACCCCGGGGTGTCCAGAGCCATCACTGCCTTGACCTGACTGACCCCGGGACACAGCCCTGCAGGCTGCCCCGAGTTCCCAGTGTCCGTGTGGCACCGGGTACCCAGGGCGCACCACGAAGGGACGCACAGGAGCCCGCTGGGTACCGAGGGAGCGGGCTGGGTGGGGGGAAGCGGGGGCTCTGGCGCGCCTACCTTGGCTGGCTTCTGGCTTCAGGGAGCTTGCAGGAAGTGGGGGCGATGGCTCAGGGACGGCGGCTGCTGGGTGCTCAGCCACCGGACAGATGATAAACCACCTCTTCCCCGTGTGCAGCACTGAGGAGCAGAACACAGCATGCTGAGGGGCAGCGAGTGTCTCTCGGCTGGGAGACGCCTGCCACCCCGCCAGACCCCCACGGGGGCTCCAGGGAACCCGTCAGTACCGACCGGGTCTCCTCCAGAAGAACACGGGCAGGGAAGCCACGCCCCCACCATCATCCTAAACAGTGACCCTCTGGACACAGGTGGTCCCTCTGTCCCCAGGGAGGGGCTCCCAGCTCGGGCACAGTCCCCGGGATGCCTGCGGAACCAGCCGTGGAGGAGGGGACGCCAGGGAGTGGAGCCCTTGCTCTCCAGGCTCCCGCGGCCCCATGAATGGACAGGGCAGAGCCCACAAGGGGGCTTCTATGGGGCATCAGCTGTGGGATGGGGCGGGACACGGGGGACCTGCTCTTCCCTGAGGTGCGGCACCTGCGGGCCGGGGCTGCCGGAAGCAGGCGGGGCAGACTCACCGTTCTGCTGGTACACGGGGGCGTTCGCTGGGGACTGTCTGCCCTCCTGGAGGAGAGAAAAGGGTGGGAAGTCAGCGAAGCCTGCGCGTGCACAGCCGCCTGCCGCCCCCTCCCCGGGACCTGGGCTCTCACCTCCCCCTCCACCAGACCACAGGCGCCCAGCGGCGGCGGGCTGGCCCCCGCGTCGGAGCCCCGGTCGGCGTCGGTGTCCTCGCTAAGCATGTCCTCCGCCTTGTCCATGACATCCTTCATCTGCTCGATGAAGGTCTCGCGCTCGGCCGGCAGGATGAAGTCGTGCTCCACCTAGGAGGGGACGTGGGCGGCTGGTGACAACCTGCCAGGGACCGCGGCCACCCTGGGCTCTGCCGGGAACACAGGGATCCCCATCCTCCTGCCTAGGCCCCAGAAGGAAGCAGGGCGCAGGGGTCCCACAGGAGGACAGTGCGGGCGCATGAGACCGGCTGAAATGGGCAAAGGCCACCTGGAGAGGGAGCCCACAGGGCACTGCCCTGTCCCACGCCACAGCTGGTCACAGACCCTCCAGCCACCTGCGGGCAGGTGTGAAGGCACAGGACGGAGGGAGGGCCGGGAGGTGAGAAGGCAGGTCCGGGTAGGGATGGGGGTCTGCAGGGATGGTAAAGCCACATCAGGTGGCCACCAGCCGCTTCTCCGCGCCCAGCCTCAGTGCCGGACCTCCAGCCGTGGCCTTGGCACCCGAGTGGGCACAGCATGGTGTCCAGTGAGCGGCCGTGCAGGGGGTCCCGGCATCCCCCACTTCCCAGCAGAGATTCTGGGAGTTCCCTGCCTGCAGGCTCAGGCTGGCGGTCAGTCAGTTCAAGCCAGAGGCGCTGTTCACCCCCAGGGCACCTTAGGACCAGCTTTCCTGCCACCGGTCATGCTCTACGAGCCCAGAGCACATCCCCAAAGTCAGTCAGGTTGGCCAGGGGCGGCCTGAGGCGTGGCCACGGAGGCTGCCTGGGCACATGTCCAGGTCCCACCATGCAGCACTGCCCGTGCCTCAGCCTCTCCCTCGGCGTCTCAGACCCTGACGGCCGGACAGGGACCTGTCCCTCCTCCGAGCAGTGTCCACTCACACCGGCTAAGGTCAAGGGCTCTTCAGTCCGTGTGACCCACCAGCTCCTCACAGACACTCTGTTTGTGCTGAGATGACTGTCGCCCACCCCTCGCCCGGCCCTCCGGGGCAGCCACGGCAGCCCAGGCCCTGGCAAATGAGGGGAGGGCGGAAGGAGGGCCCACACCTCAGCCTGACACTGCTGCATCCAGACCAGCACTCGGTCACTGCCCCAGCTCTCAGGCGAGCACACAGTCCCCCGGCGCATGGCATGTGCTGCGACTCTGCCGCACAAAGACCTCGGGGAACAGATGTCCGCTTGTCCCCTTGCTAAGCGGGGCCCAGTCTCTGCCCCTCTGGCCCTCGCCTCAGGCACCCATCTTTCCAGACCTCTTCGGGGCTGGGTCCGTCCGCCCCTCATAAGCCGGTTGTGGGGCACGAGGAGCCCCACATCCACTCTGATAGTCACCGGTTGATCAAAGGTGGCACGCGAGGGCAACACCATGTGAGGGGAGCGTGCCTGCACCCCCGAGGCCACGTGGGAGAACACACACCGTGCCCCGACGCCGCGCGACGCTGGACCACCGCCCCTGAGCTCTTCCTGCCAAGTCTGTATTTCTTTTTAAAGAAATTAAAATTAAGCCGGGCGTGGTGGCGCACGCCTTTAATCACAGCACTTGGGAGGCTGAGGTAGGCAGAGCGTTGTGAGTTCGAGGCC